>CALYMW010000215.1:0-72622 GCA_944588485.1 Phosphuga atrata | reverse complement strand
GACTAGACAGACTAGACAGACTAGACAGACTAGACAGACTAGACAGACTAGACAGACTAGACAGACTAGACAGACTAGACAGACTAGACAGACTAGACAGACTAGACAGACTAGACAGACTAGACAGACTAGACAGACTAGACAGACTAGACAGACTAGACAGACTAGACAGACTAGACAGACTAGACAGACTAGACAGACTAGACAGACTAGACAGACTAGACAGACTAGACAGACTAGACAGACTAGACAGACTAGACAGACTAGACAGACTAGACAGACTAGACAGACTAGACAGACTAGACAGACTAGACAGACTAGACAGACTAGACAGACTAGACAGACTAGACAGACTAGACAGACTAGACAGACTAGACAGACTAGACAGACTAGACAGACTAGACAGACTAGACAGACTAGACAGACTAGACAGACTAGACAGACTAGACAGACTAGACAGACTAGACAGACTAGACAGACTAGACAGACTAGACAGACTAGACAGACTAGACAGACTAGACAGACTAGACAGACTAGACAGACTAGACAGACTAGACAGACTAGACAGACTAGACAGACTAGACAGACTAGACAGACTAGACAGACTAGACAGACTAGACAGACTAGACAGACTAGACAGACTAGACAGACTAGACAGACTAGACAGACTAGACAGACTAGACAGACTAGACAGACTAGACAGACTAGACAGACTAGACAGACTAGACAGACTAGACAGACTAGACAGACTAGACAGACTAGACAGACTAGACAGACTAGACAGACTAGACAGACTAGACAGACTAGACAGACTAGACAGACTAGACAGACTAGACAGACTAGACAGACTAGACAGACTAGACAGACTAGACAGACTAGACAGACTAGACAGACTAGACAGACTAGACAGACTAGACAGACTAGACAGACTAGACAGACTAGACAGACTAGACAGACTAGACAGACTAGACAGACTAGACAGACTAGACAGACTAGACAGACTAGACAGACTAGACAGACTAGACAGACTAGACAGACTAGACAGACTAGACAGACTAGACAGACTAGACAGACTAGACAGACTAGACAGACTAGACAGACTAGACAGACTAGACAGACTAGACAGACTAGACAGACTAGACAGACTAGACAGACTAGACAGACTAGACAGACTAGACAGACTAGACGATAGACAGACTAGACAGACTAGACAGACTAGACAGACTAGACAGACTAGACAGACTAGACAGACTAGACAGACTAGACAGACTAGACAGACTAGACAGACTAGACAGACTAGACAGACTAGACAGACTAGACAGACTAGACAGACTAGACAGACTAGACAGACTAGACAGACTAGACAGACTAGACAGACTAGACAGACTAGACAGACTAGACAGACTAGACAGACTAGACAGACTAGACAGACTAGACAGACTAGACAGACTAGACAGACTAGACAGACTAGACAGACTAGACAGACTAGACAGACTAGACAGACTAGACAGACTAGACAGACTAGACAGACTAGACAGACTAGACAGACTAGACAGACTAGACAGACTAGACAGACTAGACAGACTAGACAGACTAGACAGACTAGACAGACTAGACAGACTAGACAGACTAGACAGACTAGACAGACTAGACAGACTAGACAGACTAGACAGACTAGACAGACTAGACAGACTAGACAGACTAGACAGACTAGACAGACTAGACAGACTAGACAGACTAGACAGACTAGACAGACTAGACAGACTAGACAGACTAGACAGACTAGACAGACTAGACAGACTAGACAGACTAGACAGACTAGACAGACTAGACAGACTAGACAGACTAGACAGACTAGACAGACTAGACAGACTAGACAGACTAGACAGACTAGACAGACTAGACAGACTAGACAGACTAGACAGACTAGACAGACTAGACAGACTAGACAGACTAGACAGACTAGACAGACTAGACAGACTAGACAGACTAGACAGACTAGACAGACTAGACAGACTAGACAGACTAGACAGACTAGACAGACTAGACAGACTAGACAGACTAGACAGACTAGACAGACTAGACAGACTAGACAGACTAGACAGACTAGACAGACTAGACAGACTAGACAGACTAGACAGACTAGACAGACTAGACAGACTAGACAGACTAGACAGACTAGACAGACTAGACAGACTAGACAGACTAGACAGACTAGACAGACTAGACAGACTAGACAGACTAGACAGACTAGACAGACTAGACAGACTAGACAGACTAGACAGACTAGACAGACTAGACAGACTAGACAGACTAGACAGACTAGACAGACTAGACAGACTAGACAGACTAGACAGACTAGACAGACTAGACAGACTAGACAGACTAGACAGACTAGACAGACTAGACAGACTAGACAGACTAGACAGACTAGACAGACTAGACAGACTAGACAGACTAGACAGACTAGACAGACTAGACAGACTAGACAGACTAGACAGACTAGACAGACTAGACAGACTAGACAGACTAGACAGACTAGACAGACTAGACAGACTAGACAGACTAGACAGACTAGACAGACTAGACAGACTAGACAGACTAGACAGACTAGACAGACTAGACAGACTAGACAGACTAGACAGACTAGACAGACTAGACAGACTAGACAGACTAGACAGACTAGACAGACTAGACAGACTAGACAGACTAGACAGACTAGACAGACTAGACAGACTAGACAGACTAGACAGACTAGACAGACTAGACAGACTAGACAGACTAGACAGACTAGACAGACTAGACAGACTAGACAGACTAGACAGACTAGACAGACTAGACAGACTAGACAGACTAGACAGACTAGACAGACTAGACAGACTAGACAGACTAGACAGACTAGACAGACTAGACAGACTAGACAGACTAGACAGACTAGACAGACTAGACAGACTAGACAGACTAGACAGACTAGACAGACTAGACAGACTAGACAGACTAGACAGACTAGACAGACTAGACAGACTAGACAGACTAGACAGACTAGACAGACTAGACAGACTAGACAGACTAGACAGACTAGACAGACTAGACAGACTAGACAGACTAGACAGACTAGACAGACTAGACAGACTAGACAGACTAGACAGACTAGACAGACTAGACAGACTAGACAGACTAGACAGACTAGACAGACTAGACAGACTAGACAGACTAGACAGACTAGACAGACTAGACAGACTAGACAGACTAGACAGACTAGACAGACTAGACAGACTAGACAGACTAGACAGACTAGACAGACTAGACAGACTAGACAGACTAGACAGACTAGACAGACTAGACAGACTAGACAGACTAGACAGACTAGACAGACTAGACAGACTAGACAGACTAGACAGACTAGACAGACTAGACAGACTAGACAGACTAGACAGACTAGACAGACTAGACAGACTAGACAGACTAGACAGACTAGACAGACTAGACAGACTAGACAGACTAGACAGACTAGACAGACTAGACAGACTAGACAGACTAGACAGACTAGACAGACTAGACAGACTAGACAGACTAGACAGACTAGACAGACTAGACAGACTAGACAGACTAGACAGACTAGACAGACTAGACAGACTAGACAGACTAGACAGACTAGACAGACTAGACAGACTAGACAGACTAGACAGACTAGACAGACTAGACAGACTAGACAGACTAGACAGACTAGACAGACTAGACAGACTAGACAGACTAGACAGACTAGACAGACTAGACAGACTAGACAGACTAGACAGACTAGACAGACTAGACAGACTAGACAGACTAGACAGACTAGACAGACTAGACAGACTAGACAGACTAGACAGACTAGACAGACTAGACAGACTAGACAGACTAGACAGACTAGACAGACTAGACAGACTAGACAGACTAGACAGACTAGACAGACTAGACAGACTAGACAGACTAGACAGACTAGACAGACTAGACAGACTAGACAGACTAGACAGACTAGACAGACTAGACAGACTAGACAGACTAGACAGACTAGACAGACTAGACAGACTAGACAGACTAGACAGACTAGACAGACTAGACAGACTAGACAGACTAGACAGACTAGACAGACTAGACAGACTAGACAGACTAGACAGACTAGACAGACTAGACAGACTAGACAGACTAGACAGACTAGACAGACTAGACAGACTAGACAGACTAGACAGACTAGACAGACTAGACAGACTAGACAGACTAGACAGACTAGACAGACTAGACAGACTAGACAGACTAGACAGACTAGACAGACTAGACAGACTAGACAGACTAGACAGACTAGACAGACTAGACAGACTAGACAGACTAGACAGACTAGACAGACTAGACAGACTAGACAGACTAGACAGACTAGACAGACTAGACAGACTAGACAGACTAGACAGACTAGACAGACTAGACAGACTAGACAGACTAGACAGACTAGACAGACTAGACAGACTAGACAGACTAGACAGACTAGACAGACTAGACAGACTAGACAGACTAGACAGACTAGACAGACTAGACAGACTAGACAGACTAGACAGACTAGACAGACTAGACAGACTAGACAGACTAGACAGACTAGACAGACTAGACAGACTAGACAGACTAGACAGACTAGACAGACTAGACAGACTAGACAGACTAGACAGACTAGACAGACTAGACAGACTAGACAGACTAGACAGACTAGACAGACTAGACAGACTAGACAGACTAGACAGACTAGACAGACTAGACAGACTAGACAGACTAGACAGACTAGACAGACTAGACAGACTAGACAGACTAGACAGACTAGACAGACTAGACAGACTAGACAGACTAGACAGACTAGACAGACTAGACAGACTAGACAGACTAGACAGACTAGACAGACTAGACAGACTAGACAGACTAGACAGACTAGACAGACTAGACAGACTAGACAGACTAGACAGACTAGACAGACTAGACAGACTAGACAGACTAGACAGACTAGACAGACTAGACAGACTAGACAGACTAGACAGACTAGACAGACTAGACAGACTAGACAGACTAGACAGACTAGACAGACTAGACAGACTAGACAGACTAGACAGACTAGACAGACTAGACAGACTAGACAGACTAGACAGACTAGACAGACTAGACAGACTAGACAGACTAGACAGACTAGACAGACTAGACAGACTAGACAGACTAGACAGACTAGACAGACTAGACAGACTAGACAGACTAGACAGACTAGACAGACTAGACAGACTAGACAGACTAGACAGACTAGACAGACTAGACAGACTAGACAGACTAGACAGACTAGACAGACTAGACAGACTAGACAGACTAGACAGACTAGACAGACTAGACAGACTAGACAGACTAGACAGACTAGACAGACTAGACAGACTAGACAGACTAGACAGACTAGACAGACTAGACAGACTAGACAGACTAGACAGACTAGACAGACTAGACAGACTAGACAGACTAGACAGACTAGACAGACTAGACAGACTAGACAGACTAGACAGACTAGACAGACTAGACAGACTAGACAGACTAGACAGACTAGACAGACTAGACAGACTAGACAGACTAGACAGACTAGACAGACTAGACAGACTAGACAGACTAGACAGACTAGACAGACTAGACAGACTAGACAGACTAGACAGACTAGACAGACTAGACAGACTAGACAGACTAGACAGACTAGACAGACTAGACAGACTAGACAGACTAGACAGACTAGACAGACTAGACAGACTAGACAGACTAGACAGACTAGACAGACTAGACAGACTAGACAGACTAGACAGACTAGACAGACTAGACAGACTAGACAGACTAGACAGACTAGACAGACTAGACAGACTAGACAGACTAGACAGACTAGACAGACTAGACAGACTAGACAGACTAGACAGACTAGACAGACTAGACAGACTAGACAGACTAGACAGACTAGACAGACTAGACAGACTAGACAGACTAGACAGACTAGACAGACTAGACAGACTAGACAGACTAGACAGACTAGACAGACTAGACAGACTAGACAGACTAGACAGACTAGACAGACTAGACAGACTAGACAGACTAGACAGACTAGACAGACTAGACAGACTAGACAGACTAGACAGACTAGACAGACTAGACAGACTAGACAGACTAGACAGACTAGACAGACTAGACAGACTAGACAGACTAGACAGACTAGACAGACTAGACAGACTAGACAGACTAGACAGACTAGACAGACTAGACAGACTAGACAGACTAGACAGACTAGACAGACTAGACAGACTAGACAGACTAGACAGACTAGACAGACTAGACAGACTAGACAGACTAGACAGACTAGACAGACTAGACAGACTAGACAGACTAGACAGACTAGACAGACTAGACAGACTAGACAGACTAGACAGACTAGACAGACTAGACAGACTAGACAGACTAGACAGACTAGACAGACTAGACAGACTAGACAGACTAGACAGACTAGACAGACTAGACAGACTAGACAGACTAGACAGACTAGACAGACTAGACAGACTAGACAGACTAGACAGACTAGACAGACTAGACAGACTAGACAGACTAGACAGACTAGACAGACTAGACAGACTAGACAGACTAGACAGACTAGACAGACTAGACAGACTAGACAGACTAGACAGACTAGACAGACTAGACAGACTAGACAGACTAGACAGACTAGACAGACTAGACAGACTAGACAGACTAGACAGACTAGACAGACTAGACAGACTAGACAGACTAGACAGACTAGACAGACTAGACAGACTAGACAGACTAGACAGACTAGACAGACTAGACAGACTAGACAGACTAGACAGACTAGACAGACTAGACAGACTAGACAGACTAGACAGACTAGACAGACTAGACAGACTAGACAGACTAGACAGACTAGACAGACTAGACAGACTAGACAGACTAGACAGACTAGACAGACTAGACAGACTAGACAGACTAGACAGACTAGACAGACTAGACAGACTAGACAGACTAGACAGACTAGACAGACTAGACAGACTAGACAGACTAGACAGACTAGACAGACTAGACAGACTAGACAGACTAGACAGACTAGACAGACTAGACAGACTAGACAGACTAGACAGACTAGACAGACTAGACAGACTAGACAGACTAGACAGACTAGACAGACTAGACAGACTAGACAGACTAGACAGACTAGACAGACTAGACAGACTAGACAGACTAGACAGACTAGACAGACTAGACAGACTAGACAGACTAGACAGACTAGACAGACTAGACAGACTAGACAGACTAGACAGACTAGACAGACTAGACAGACTAGACAGACTAGACAGACTAGACAGACTAGACAGACTAGACAGACTAGACAGACTAGACAGACTAGACAGACTAGACAGACTAGACAGACTAGACAGACTAGACAGACTAGACAGACTAGACAGACTAGACAGACTAGACAGACTAGACAGACTAGACAGACTAGACAGACTAGACAGACTAGACAGACTAGACAGACTAGACAGACTAGACAGACTAGACAGACTAGACAGACTAGACAGACTAGACAGACTAGACAGACTAGACAGACTAGACAGACTAGACAGACTAGACAGACTAGACAGACTAGACAGACTAGACAGACTAGACAGACTAGACAGACTAGACAGACTAGACAGACTAGACAGACTAGACAGACTAGACAGACTAGACAGACTAGACAGACTAGACAGACTAGACAGACTAGACAGACTAGACAGACTAGACAGACTAGACAGACTAGACAGACTAGACAGACTAGACAGACTAGACAGACTAGACAGACTAGACAGACTAGACAGACTAGACAGACTAGACAGACTAGACAGACTAGACAGACTAGACAGACTAGACAGACTAGACAGACTAGACAGACTAGACAGACTAGACAGACTAGACAGACTAGACAGACTAGACAGACTAGACAGACTAGACAGACTAGACAGACTAGACAGACTAGACAGACTAGACAGACTAGACAGACTAGACAGACTAGACAGACTAGACAGACTAGACAGACTAGACAGACTAGACAGACTAGACAGACTAGACAGACTAGACAGACTAGACAGACTAGACAGACTAGACAGACTAGACAGACTAGACAGACTAGACAGACTAGACAGACTAGACAGACTAGACAGACTAGACAGACTAGACAGACTAGACAGACTAGACAGACTAGACAGACTAGACAGACTAGACAGACTAGACAGACTAGACAGACTAGACAGACTAGACAGACTAGACAGACTAGACAGACTAGACAGACTAGACAGACTAGACAGACTAGACAGACTAGACAGACTAGACAGACTAGACAGACTAGACAGACTAGACAGACTAGACAGACTAGACAGACTAGACAGACTAGACAGACTAGACAGACTAGACAGACTAGACAGACTAGACAGACTAGACAGACTAGACAGACTAGACAGACTAGACAGACTAGACAGACTAGACAGACTAGACAGACTAGACAGACTAGACAGACTAGACAGACTAGACAGACTAGACAGACTAGACAGACTAGACAGACTAGACAGACTAGACAGACTAGACAGACTAGACAGACTAGACAGACTAGACAGACTAGACAGACTAGACAGACTAGACAGACTAGACAGACTAGACAGACTAGACAGACTAGACAGACTAGACAGACTAGACAGACTAGACAGACTAGACAGACTAGACAGACTAGACAGACTAGACAGACTAGACAGACTAGACAGACTAGACAGACTAGACAGACTAGACAGACTAGACAGACTAGACAGACTAGACAGACTAGACAGACTAGACAGACTAGACAGACTAGACAGACTAGACAGACTAGACAGACTAGACAGACTAGACAGACTAGACAGACTAGACAGACTAGACAGACTAGACAGACTAGACAGACTAGACAGACTAGACAGACTAGACAGACTAGACAGACTAGACAGACTAGACAGACTAGACAGACTAGACAGACTAGACAGACTAGACAGACTAGACAGACTAGACAGACTAGACAGACTAGACAGACTAGACAGACTAGACAGACTAGACAGACTAGACAGACTAGACAGACTAGACAGACTAGACAGACTAGACAGACTAGACAGACTAGACAGACTAGACAGACTAGACAGACTAGACAGACTAGACAGACTAGACAGACTAGACAGACTAGACAGACTAGACAGACTAGACAGACTAGACAGACTAGACAGACTAGACAGACTAGACAGACTAGACAGACTAGACAGACTAGACAGACTAGACAGACTAGACAGACTAGACAGACTAGACAGACTAGACAGACTAGACAGACTAGACAGACTAGACAGACTAGACAGACTAGACAGACTAGACAGACTAGACAGACTAGACAGACTAGACAGACTAGACAGACTAGACAGACTAGACAGACTAGACAGACTAGACAGACTAGACAGACTAGACAGACTAGACAGACTAGACAGACTAGACAGACTAGACAGACTAGACAGACTAGACAGACTAGACAGACTAGACAGACTAGACAGACTAGACAGACTAGACAGACTAGACAGACTAGACAGACTAGACAGACTAGACAGACTAGACAGACTAGACAGACTAGACAGACTAGACAGACTAGACAGACTAGACAGACTAGACAGACTAGACAGACTAGACAGACTAGACAGACTAGACAGACTAGACAGACTAGACAGACTAGACAGACTAGACAGACTAGACAGACTAGACAGACTAGACAGACTAGACAGACTAGACAGACTAGACAGACTAGACAGACTAGACAGACTAGACAGACTAGACAGACTAGACAGACTAGACAGACTAGACAGACTAGACAGACTAGACAGACTAGACAGACTAGACAGACTAGACAGACTAGACAGACTAGACAGACTAGACAGACTAGACAGACTAGACAGACTAGACAGACTAGACAGACTAGACAGACTAGACAGACTAGACAGACTAGACAGACTAGACAGACTAGACAGACTAGACAGACTAGACAGACTAGACAGACTAGACAGACTAGACAGACTAGACAGACTAGACAGACTAGACAGACTAGACAGACTAGACAGACTAGACAGACTAGACAGACTAGACAGACTAGACAGACTAGACAGACTAGACAGACTAGACAGACTAGACAGACTAGACAGACTAGACAGACTAGACAGACTAGACAGACTAGACAGACTAGACAGACTAGACAGACTAGACAGACTAGACAGACTAGACAGACTAGACAGACTAGACAGACTAGACAGACTAGACAGACTAGACAGACTAGACAGACTAGACAGACTAGACAGACTAGACAGACTAGACAGACTAGACAGACTAGACAGACTAGACAGACTAGACAGACTAGACAGACTAGACAGACTAGACAGACTAGACAGACTAGACAGACTAGACAGACTAGACAGACTAGACAGACTAGACAGACTAGACAGACTAGACAGACTAGACAGACTAGACAGACTAGACAGACTAGACAGACTAGACAGACTAGACAGACTAGACAGACTAGACAGACTAGACAGACTAGACAGACTAGACAGACTAGACAGACTAGACAGACTAGACAGACTAGACAGACTAGACAGACTAGACAGACTAGACAGACTAGACAGACTAGACAGACTAGACAGACTAGACAGACTAGACAGACTAGACAGACTAGACAGACTAGACAGACTAGACAGACTAGACAGACTAGACAGACTAGACAGACTAGACAGACTAGACAGACTAGACAGACTAGACAGACTAGACAGACTAGACAGACTAGACAGACTAGACAGACTAGACAGACTAGACAGACTAGACAGACTAGACAGACTAGACAGACTAGACAGACTAGACAGACTAGACAGACTAGACAGACTAGACAGACTAGACAGACTAGACAGACTAGACAGACTAGACAGACTAGACAGACTAGACAGACTAGACAGACTAGACAGACTAGACAGACTAGACAGACTAGACAGACTAGACAGACTAGACAGACTAGACAGACTAGACAGACTAGACAGACTAGACAGACTAGACAGACTAGACAGACTAGACAGACTAGACAGACTAGACAGACTAGACAGACTAGACAGACTAGACAGACTAGACAGACTAGACAGACTAGACAGACTAGACAGACTAGACAGACTAGACAGACTAGACAGACTAGACAGACTAGACAGACTAGACAGACTAGACAGACTAGACAGACTAGACAGACTAGACAGACTAGACAGACTAGACAGACTAGACAGACTAGACAGACTAGACAGACTAGACAGACTAGACAGACTAGACAGACTAGACAGACTAGACAGACTAGACAGACTAGACAGACTAGACAGACTAGACAGACTAGACAGACTAGACAGACTAGACAGACTAGACAGACTAGACAGACTAGACAGACTAGACAGACTAGACAGACTAGACAGACTAGACAGACTAGACAGACTAGACAGACTAGACAGACTAGACAGACTAGACAGACTAGACAGACTAGACAGACTAGACAGACTAGACAGACTAGACAGACTAGACAGACTAGACAGACTAGACAGACTAGACAGACTAGACAGACTAGACAGACTAGACAGACTAGACAGACTAGACAGACTAGACAGACTAGACAGACTAGACAGACTAGACAGACTAGACAGACTAGACAGACTAGACAGACTAGACAGACTAGACAGACTAGACAGACTAGACAGACTAGACAGACTAGACAGACTAGACAGACTAGACAGACTAGACAGACTAGACAGACTAGACAGACTAGACAGACTAGACAGACTAGACAGACTAGACAGACTAGACAGACTAGACAGACTAGACAGACTAGACAGACTAGACAGACTAGACAGACTAGACAGACTAGACAGACTAGACAGACTAGACAGACTAGACAGACTAGACAGACTAGACAGACTAGACAGACTAGACAGACTAGACAGACTAGACAGACTAGACAGACTAGACAGACTAGACAGACTAGACAGACTAGACAGACTAGACAGACTAGACAGACTAGACAGACTAGACAGACTAGACAGACTAGACAGACTAGACAGACTAGACAGACTAGACAGACTAGACAGACTAGACAGACTAGACAGACTAGACAGACTAGACAGACTAGACAGACTAGACAGACTAGACAGACTAGACAGACTAGACAGACTAGACAGACTAGACAGACTAGACAGACTAGACAGACTAGACAGACTAGACAGACTAGACAGACTAGACAGACTAGACAGACTAGACAGACTAGACAGACTAGACAGACTAGACAGACTAGACAGACTAGACAGACTAGACAGACTAGACAGACTAGACAGACTAGACAGACTAGACAGACTAGACAGACTAGACAGACTAGACAGACTAGACAGACTAGACAGACTAGACAGACTAGACAGACTAGACAGACTAGACAGACTAGACAGACTAGACAGACTAGACAGACTAGACAGACTAGACAGACTAGACAGACTAGACAGACTAGACAGACTAGACAGACTAGACAGACTAGACAGACTAGACAGACTAGACAGACTAGACAGACTAGACAGACTAGACAGACTAGACAGACTAGACAGACTAGACAGACTAGACAGACTAGACAGACTAGACAGACTAGACAGACTAGACAGACTAGACAGACTAGACAGACTAGACAGACTAGACAGACTAGACAGACTAGACAGACTAGACAGACTAGACAGACTAGACAGACTAGACAGACTAGACAGACTAGACAGACTAGACAGACTAGACAGACTAGACAGACTAGACAGACTAGACAGACTAGACAGACTAGACAGACTAGACAGACTAGACAGACTAGACAGACTAGACAGACTAGACAGACTAGACAGACTAGACAGACTAGACAGACTAGACAGACTAGACAGACTAGACAGACTAGACAGACTAGACAGACTAGACAGACTAGACAGACTAGACAGACTAGACAGACTAGACAGACTAGACAGACTAGACAGACTAGACAGACTAGACAGACTAGACAGACTAGACAGACTAGACAGACTAGACAGACTAGACAGACTAGACAGACTAGACAGACTAGACAGACTAGACAGACTAGACAGACTAGACAGACTAGACAGACTAGACAGACTAGACAGACTAGACAGACTAGACAGACTAGACAGACTAGACAGACTAGACAGACTAGACAGACTAGACAGACTAGACAGACTAGACAGACTAGACAGACTAGACAGACTAGACAGACTAGACAGACTAGACAGACTAGACAGACTAGACAGACTAGACAGACTAGACAGACTAGACAGACTAGACAGACTAGACAGACTAGACAGACTAGACAGACTAGACAGACTAGACAGACTAGACAGACTAGACAGACTAGACAGACTAGACAGACTAGACAGACTAGACAGACTAGACAGACTAGACAGACTAGACAGACTAGACAGACTAGACAGACTAGACAGACTAGACAGACTAGACAGACTAGACAGACTAGACAGACTAGACAGACTAGACAGACTAGACAGACTAGACAGACTAGACAGACTAGACAGACTAGACAGACTAGACAGACTAGACAGACTAGACAGACTAGACAGACTAGACAGACTAGACAGACTAGACAGACTAGACAGACTAGACAGACTAGACAGACTAGACAGACTAGACAGACTAGACAGACTAGACAGACTAGACAGACTAGACAGACTAGACAGACTAGACAGACTAGACAGACTAGACAGACTAGACAGACTAGACAGACTAGACAGACTAGACAGACTAGACAGACTAGACAGACTAGACAGACTAGACAGACTAGACAGACTAGACAGACTAGACAGACTAGACAGACTAGACAGACTAGACAGACTAGACAGACTAGACAGACTAGACAGACTAGACAGACTAGACAGACTAGACAGACTAGACAGACTAGACAGACTAGACAGACTAGACAGACTAGACAGACTAGACAGACTAGACAGACTAGACAGACTAGACAGACTAGACAGACTAGACAGACTAGACAGACTAGACAGACTAGACAGACTAGACAGACTAGACAGACTAGACAGACTAGACAGACTAGACAGACTAGACAGACTAGACAGACTAGACAGACTAGACAGACTAGACAGACTAGACAGACTAGACAGACTAGACAGACTAGACAGACTAGACAGACTAGACAGACTAGACAGACTAGACAGACTAGACAGACTAGACAGACTAGACAGACTAGACAGACTAGACAGACTAGACAGACTAGACAGACTAGACAGACTAGACAGACTAGACAGACTAGACAGACTAGACAGACTAGACAGACTAGACAGACTAGACAGACTAGACAGACTAGACAGACTAGACAGACTAGACAGACTAGACAGACTAGACAGACTAGACAGACTAGACAGACTAGACAGACTAGACAGACTAGACAGACTAGACAGACTAGACAGACTAGACAGACTAGACAGACTAGACAGACTAGACAGACTAGACAGACTAGACAGACTAGACAGACTAGACAGACTAGACAGACTAGACAGACTAGACAGACTAGACAGACTAGACAGACTAGACAGACTAGACAGACTAGACAGACTAGACAGACTAGACAGACTAGACAGACTAGACAGACTAGACAGACTAGACAGACTAGACAGACTAGACAGACTAGACAGACTAGACAGACTAGACAGACTAGACAGACTAGACAGACTAGACAGACTAGACAGACTAGACAGACTAGACAGACTAGACAGACTAGACAGACTAGACAGACTAGACAGACTAGACAGACTAGACAGACTAGACAGACTAGACAGACTAGACAGACTAGACAGACTAGACAGACTAGACAGACTAGACAGACTAGACAGACTAGACAGACTAGACAGACTAGACAGACTAGACAGACTAGACAGACTAGACAGACTAGACAGACTAGACAGACTAGACAGACTAGACAGACTAGACAGACTAGACAGACTAGACAGACTAGACAGACTAGACAGACTAGACAGACTAGACAGACTAGACAGACTAGACAGACTAGACAGACTAGACAGACTAGACAGACTAGACAGACTAGACAGACTAGACAGACTAGACAGACTAGACAGACTAGACAGACTAGACAGACTAGACAGACTAGACAGACTAGACAGACTAGACAGACTAGACAGACTAGACAGACTAGACAGACTAGACAG
Organism: Phosphuga atrata; assembly: GCA_944588485.1. Lineage (NCBI taxonomy): Eukaryota > Metazoa > Arthropoda > Insecta > Coleoptera > Silphidae > Phosphuga > Phosphuga atrata. Next base: position 57,242 of record CALYMW010000215.1, on the reverse strand, counting down.
ACTAGACAGACTAGACAGACTAGACAGACTAGACAGACTAGACAGACTAGACAGACTAGACAGACTAGACAGACTAGACAGACTAGACAGACTAGACAGACTAGACAGACTAGACAGACTAGACAGACTAGACAGACTAGACAGACTAGACAGACTAGACAGACTAGACAGACTAGACAGACTAGACAGACTAGACAGACTAGACAGACTAGACAGACTAGACAGACTAGACAGACTAGACAGACTAGACAGACTAGACAGACTAGACAGACTAGACAGACTAGACAGACTAGACAGACTAGACAGACTAGACAGACTAGACAGACTAGACAGACTAGACAGACTAGACAGACTAGACAGACTAGACAGACTAGACAGACTAGACAGACTAGACAGACTAGACAGACTAGACAGACTAGACAGACTAGACAGACTAGACAGACTAGACAGACTAGACAGACTAGACAGACTAGACAGACTAGACAGACTAGACAGACTAGACAGACTAGACAGACTAGACAGACTAGACAGACTAGACAGACTAGACAGACTAGACAGACTAGACAGACTAGACAGACTAGACAGACTAGACAGACTAGACAGACTAGACAGACTAGACAGACTAGACAGACTAGACAGACTAGACAGACTAGACAGACTAGACAGACTAGACAGACTAGACAGACTAGACAGACTAGACAGACTAGACAGACTAGACAGACTAGACAGACTAGACAGACTAGACAGACTAGACAGACTAGACAGACTAGACAGACTAGACAGACTAGACAGACTAGACAGACTAGACAGACTAGACAGACTAGACAGACTAGACAGACTAGACAGACTAGACAGACTAGACAGACTAGACAGACTAGACAGACTAGACAGACTAGACAGACTAGACAGACTAGACAGACTAGACAGACTAGACAGACTAGACAGACTAGACAGACTAGACAGACTAGACAGACTAGACAGACTAGACAGACTAGACAGACTAGACAGACTAGACAGACTAGACAGACTAGACAGACTAGACAGACTAGACAGACTAGACAGACTAGACAGACTAGACAGACTAGACAGACTAGACAGACTAGACAGACTAGACAGACTAGACAGACTAGACAGACTAGACAGACTAGACAGACTAGACAGACTAGACAGACTAGACAGACTAGACAGACTAGACAGACTAGACAGACTAGACAGACTAGACAGACTAGACAGACTAGACAGACTAGACAGACTAGACAGACTAGACAGACTAGACAGACTAGACAGACTAGACAGACTAGACAGACTAGACAGACTAGACAGACTAGACAGACTAGACAGACTAGACAGACTAGACAGACTAGACAGACTAGACAGACTAGACAGACTAGACAGACTAGACAGACTAGACAGACTAGACAGACTAGACAGACTAGACAGACTAGACAGACTAGACAGACTAGACAGACTAGACAGACTAGACAGACTAGACAGACTAGACAGACTAGACAGACTAGACAGACTAGACAGACTAGACAGACTAGACAGACTAGACAGACTAGACAGACTAGACAGACTAGACAGACTAGACAGACTAGACAGACTAGACAGACTAGACAGACTAGACAGACTAGACAGACTAGACAGACTAGACAGACTAGACAGACTAGACAGACTAGACAGACTAGACAGACTAGACAGACTAGACAGACTAGACAGACTAGACAGACTAGACAGACTAGACAGACTAGACAGACTAGACAGACTAGACAGACTAGACAGACTAGACAGACTAGACAGACTAGACAGACTAGACAGACTAGACAGACTAGACAGACTAGACAGACTAGACAGACTAGACAGACTAGACAGACTAGACAGACTAGACAGACTAGACAGACTAGACAGACTAGACAGACTAGACAGACTAGACAGACTAGACAGACTAGACAGACTAGACAGACTAGACAGACTAGACAGACTAGACAGACTAGACAGACTAGACAGACTAGACAGACTAGACAGACTAGACAGACTAGACAGACTAGACAGACTAGACAGACTAGACAGACTAGACAGACTAGACAGACTAGACAGACTAGACAGACTAGACAGACTAGACAGACTAGACAGACTAGACAGACTAGACAGACTAGACAGACTAGACAGACTAGACAGACTAGACAGACTAGACAGACTAGACAGACTAGACAGACTAGACAGACTAGACAGACTAGACAGACTAGACAGACTAGACAGACTAGACAGACTAGACAGACTAGACAGACTAGACAGACTAGACAGACTAGACAGACTAGACAGACTAGACAGACTAGACAGACTAGACAGACTAGACAGACTAGACAGACTAGACAGACTAGACAGACTAGACAGACTAGACAGACTAGACAGACTAGACAGACTAGACAGACTAGACAGACTAGACAGACTAGACAGACTAGACAGACTAGACAGACTAGACAGACTAGACAGACTAGACAGACTAGACAGACTAGACAGACTAGACAGACTAGACAGACTAGACAGACTAGACAGACTAGACAGACTAGACAGACTAGACAGACTAGACAGACTAGACAGACTAGACAGACTAGACAGACTAGACAGACTAGACAGACTAGACAGACTAGACAGACTAGACAGACTAGACAGACTAGACAGACTAGACAGACTAGACAGACTAGACAGACTAGACAGACTAGACAGACTAGACAGACTAGACAGACTAGACAGACTAGACAGACTAGACAGACTAGACAGACTAGACAGACTAGACAGACTAGACAGACTAGACAGACTAGACAGACTAGACAGACTAGACAGACTAGACAGACTAGACAGACTAGACAGACTAGACAGACTAGACAGACTAGACAGACTAGACAGACTAGACAGACTAGACAGACTAGACAGACTAGACAGACTAGACAGACTAGACAGACTAGACAGACTAGACAGACTAGACAGACTAGACAGACTAGACAGACTAGACAGACTAGACAGACTAGACAGACTCGACAGACTCGACAGACTCGACAGACTGGACAGACTAGACAGACTAGACAGACTAGACAGACTAGACAGACTAGACAGACTAGACAGACTAGACAGACTAGACAGACTAGACAGACTAGACAGACAAGACAGGGGAGAAGCCAAACTCCTACTGGGCGCGTCCCCCGAATGGCGGATGGGGGAAAGCTCTCACTGGTTTACCAGCGGGTAGTGGCGAAATAAAATAGCCACCGTGGACCAAATAGAGCCAGGAGGAGACAACCTCCCGGATTAAAAATGCGTACGACGAACCAGCATAACACCGGACATAGGCCAGCCAGTAGGTCTCAGGTGGCAGCCCCATCATCTGGCAAATCTCCTCACGGAGCGATGGAAAGCGATAGGAAAAGTAGATATCCCCGGGCCGGTCCTCCACAGGAGGGAATCCGGTCGTCTGATTACTCAGACGCTGCTCCACGGAATACGGGGGGGGCACCTTTCGCTAAAGACAAAGCACTCTTGGTAGGCGACCAGGCCGGAGCGCAAGTATTCACTACTGGAAGTCCAGACAGAAGTAGAGATAGAGAAACGGACAACTTTAGACTGCCGCACAGTAGACTGAACACTACTAGCCAAAGACAGCGATGCTACTCTATAAGCGATTCTCTAATGAAAAAAAGGAAAGTGGCAGACACGTCAATCGAATCTGACAGGGACTCAATAGAGGCAATAAAAAAGAAGGAGTGCCCGACTGCCTTCAATATCATAGAAGCTGTACACTCGATAGTACTGCACACAGCCCAGCTCGTCAAGGTCGTCGAAGAAAGCCCAAGCACAAAGAGGGAGATTAAGACTCTGATAGACAAGCTGAAAAGACAAGTCGAAAAAGTCAACAGAGACTCAGCCCAAGAATGGTTTGAAGCCCATAAGTGGGAAAAAATTGAAATACCAACTTACGACGCAGACATACAAGTTGAAACCGATCAGCTGGAACCCAAACGTACATGCTGTGCCAGCACACAGACTCCTAGCTGCAATAAGGACGATCCCAACATTACACAGGAACGAATAGCTGGGGAAACGCTGCCAGAGGTACCCAAAATAAAAACCTTCGATGAATTTATGATTGTGGAAAAGAAGGAATGGAAGGAATCTGCCTATGCCACCACAATAGTGTCACACGGAAACACCCCTACACCCGACGAAGAGTACGATCAAGTTTATCTCCTAGATATGCAAACTGACGAAGACAATCCTCTAATAAAAAGGCTCCTTGAAAACAGGAGGCAGCTGAGAGACGCAATACACCATGGGAAAACATCCTACGGATCCTTAACACTCCTGAAGAGCACCACCTGTGTGTGTACCGATGGTGAGGACCTATCAACCAACAATAGGGAGCACTACACTTACACCTTAAACCTGGAAGGCATAAAAGACGAATGGGATAACATCCGCAAGAACATGACCTGCAAGCATCGCTTTGACTCCCTCAAGAAACTGAAAGCGACCGTAGATAATTCTACAAACAAAAAAATCGTGATTGTACCCACCAATGCAATATACTCTGGCTCGCTAAGGAAAATGATAGAATGCATTTTCCTGAATAGTGGTCACAAAATTCAAATTCAAACATCCAAAAAGACCTACGCTCAAATTACGAACAGAAACCACCAAGTTGAAACGACAGCAGTCGACGCCCGGAAACAACAAACTAAGAACATAACAATAAAACTGAAGGAAGGGTCAGGCTGCACCCCCGCTGACGCTGTCGCGAGGATGAAGATGGCGATCGACACTAACGCAATTGGCATAAGCGTAAATGCCGTGAGAAGAACAGCAAATGGAAACGTGAAACTGACTGTAAGAGCGAGAAAGGAGGGCGCAATCGATGTCTTCAAAAAACAGGTAACAGAGAACCTACATGGTACCGTCTCAGCCCTTGAAACAAAGCAACGCATGCAAACCTTTATAATCAGAGACATAGAGGAAACAACGACCATGGAGGAAGTGGAGAATGCAATAAAGAACGCAGTAGAAGGACCCAAGATGCAACACTATGCTAAAGTTCATAGCCTGAACAATAGCAGGGACGGCTTTTCACTAGTCGCAGTCGTCAGTATGGACATCAGCTCAGCCCGCCAATTTGGCCAGATAAGAAAACTAAGAGTAGGATGGGCCTCTTGCCGAGTCCATGAAGTAGTAGAGCCCACCAAATGCTTCAATTGCCTGGGCTATGGACACCGCAAAAAAGAATGCACGCAGCCAAGAAAAGACATGACAGGGCACTGCATGAAATGCACACAAAAGGGTCACACTTCGCGAGAATGCACCAACAACGAAAAATGCTAGGTGTGTCTAAAGGAGGGGCACCAAGCGGGCAAAATGAGCTGCGAAATATACAGAGCCGAAGTGAACAAGCTAAAGGCAGCAAGAAAGAACCCGCAAGCGGGCCCGAAAGTCCAAGCCACGGTACCTACAGCTGAAGAAAAAGATATCAACACAACAATAAAAGAGACACCAAATGCGGGAAACCAGAACGATCCCGGAACGCGCTCGGATTTCCAGCTCTCGCAGAGGCGAAGCGAACGAGATGGCACCCAAGTCCACAAAAATGACCTTGAAAATCCTGCAAATTAACCTGATGAGATGCCGGGCAGCACACGACATTCTACATGCTACCGCTACAGAACAACAAACAGATATACTACTGATAAGTGAACCTAACAAAAAACTTGTTAGTGACTCAAACTGGTACACCGACCCAAGTAGTGACACAGCCATAAGAATTATCAACCCAAAACTAAGCGTCGTAGACACAGGTAGTGGACCTGGATATACATGGATTGAACTCCAAAAATGCATCATATATAGCTGCTATTTTTCTCCAAATGATGAAATCAATAAGCTCTCAACCTCACTTAATTTACTCAGCCGGCACATACGAAGTCAGAAAAAGGTAAAAATAATCGGAGGGGACTTTAACGCCAAGTCGCCGTACTGGGGCTGCACAAACATGGACCGTAGGGGTGACATCATAATGGAATGGGCCGCAGAACTGGACCTCTACCTGCAAAATAAGGGAAACAAGGCTACATTCGAGAGGGGAAAATCGAGTTCCATTATAGATCTCACTTTTGCCTCATGCGACATTGCACATCTAATTCCGGTATGGAAGGTTCTCGACACAGAATCGCTAAGCGACCACCGCTATATTGAAATCTATATGGAAGAACATCCTAAAAGCAAGATGAACAACCGACAATATACGAAAATGATCAAAATCACAAAAAACAACGAAGAAAAAGTCGCCGAATACCTAACTAAATCGCTAAACAAGGCTCAAGTCAACACAGTTGAAACACTAATAGCAGCAGTAACCAAAGCATGCAAAGCACCCATAGCCGGAAGGAACAAGAACAACAGGAGGAAAAGCGTCTACTGGTGGACCGAAGCCATAGCAACCAAAAGGAAAACGTGTATATCCATAAGAAGAAGGTACCTTCGCTGCGTCCGAAAGACAAAACACGATGAAAGCCTAGAGGAGATGAAACGCTCATACCACGACGCAAAAAAGGAATTACGCAGAGAAATAAACCTTTCCAAAAAAACACATTGGGAAAAGCTGTGCAAAAGCATCGAAGAAGACACCTGGGGGGATGCCTACAAAATAGTTACGAGGAACCTGCGCATCCGCCAGATCAACCAACAACTTTCAATGAGCAAATCCCTCGAGATTGCCAAAGAGCTATTTCCTACCCATCCTATACTAACCTGGGAACAACCGCAAGTAACAGAAATTCCGCTATTCACTGAGGAAGAGCTAAACGCGGCAGCCAAGCGCCTAAAAAACAACAGAGCGCCAGGACCAGATGGCCTGCCTCCAGAAGCCATCAAGCTAATGGCAAAAACCTCTCCAGAACTCGTGCTTGAAATTCTAAACGAAAACTTACGCACTGGCACGTTTCCAAATAGATGGAAACAGGCAAAGCTTGTCCTCATACTGAAAGGCAACAAGCCAATAGGAGAACCTTCTTCCTACCGACCAATATGTGTACTAGACGCAGCTGGGAAACTGCTGGAACAACTACTCCTAAGCCGCCTTAAAAAAGAACTCAAGAACGGCATAAACCTCTCGGATAGTCAATTCGGCTTCCGTGAGGGCAGATCAACCATAGATGCCATAAATCACGTTGTGAACATCGCAAAAAAGGCCAAAGCAGGCACCAAAAGAACCAGGAAAATATGTGCACTAGTAACGATAGATATCCGGAACGCGTTCAACTCGGCAGTCTGGCAACACATCCTGGACGAGTTAACGAGAAGAAAAATATCTCCCTACCTTCTACGAATGGTTCGCAACTACTTCGAGGACCGCAGTGTCCTACTGCAAGCCGAGCACGAAACGCTACCCTATAAGGTCACTAGCGGTGTACCACAGGGCTCCGTAATAGGACCTACCCTGTGGAATATACTTTACGATGGGGTACTTCGGCTGAAACTTCCTGAAGGAACTAAGCTGATAGGCTTCGCCGACGACCTCGCACTCACCATCGTCGGAAAAACGGAAAAAGGAGTCATGCAAAGGGCCAATCAGGCGATAGAACAAATTATCTGCTGGATGGAATCAAAAGCACTGCATATAGCACCTGAAAAGACCGAAGCAATTCTGCTGACCGGATACAGGAAACTGGCTCAGGTATCATTCAAAGTGTTGGATACCGAAATTAAACCTAAACCCCACATCAAATACCTAGGGGTAATTATCGACAAGAGTCTCTCGTTCAGAGAACACTTTAAAATGGCTGCAGAGCGGGCAATGAAAACCACGTCTGCACTCGAAAAACTCATGCCCAATGTAGGAGGTCCGAGGAGCAGCAAACGTAGGCTGCTCAGCACAGTTGCCCTGTCTGCAATGTTATACGGTGCTCCAATCTGGGCCGAGGCCGTAAACAGAAGCAACATCGAAAAACTAGCAGCCTACCAGAGAAAGCTAGCGCTACGGGTATGCGGCGCTTATAGAACCGTATCAAGAGATGCTGCCCTAGTAATCGCGGGCATTCCGCCAATTGAACTCCAGATCAAAAAGAGAAAATACCTATATGATGCCGACAAAGACATATCAACAAGAAACAATGCAAATGAAGAGCTGATTAGGGAATGGCAGGAAGCTTGGAACACGACAACCAAAGGCGAGTGGACAAGGATACTAATCCCCAACATAGAGACCTGGTATCGACGACAACATGGAGAACTAAATTATCACTTAACCCAGCTGCTAACGGGTCACGGGTGTTTCAAGGAATTTCTACACAACATTGGGAGGGCACCGGATTCAGACTGCGTGTATTGCGGACAAGAAGACAGCGTAACCCACACAGCCTACGATTGCCGAGATGGGACAAAGAACGCGGGGAAGCAGCAATACCGAACCTCAACCCAAGAAATACAATCCAACAGATGCTACAATCCCAAAAAGATTGGGACATCATCAACAGAATGATTAACAAAATCTTATCAGAAAAAGAAGCTGACGAACGGACCTGGAAAAAGAGGGACACAACCGAAATCGTACCTCCACACCCCACCTTGGACTGAACGAACCAACAAGCATGTATTTTTTTTTAAAATGTTTTGACATCTGACACCCTGAATGTAATGCTATAAGCGGTCCCAGGGTGTCCAGGTTTTTTTTTATGTCAAATAAAAAAAAAAAAAAGAGACTAGACAGACTAGACAGACTAGACAGACTAGACAGACTAGACAGACTAGACAGACTAGACAGACTAGACAGACTAGACAGACTAGACAGACTAGACAGACTAGACAGACTAGACAGACTAGACAGACTAGACAGACTAGACAGACTAGACAGACTAGACAGACTAGACAGACTAGACAGACTAGACAGACTAGACAGACTAGACAGACTAGACAGACTAGACAGACTAGACAGACTAGACAGACTAGACAGACTAGACAGACTAGACAGACTAGACAGACTAGACAGACTAGACAGACTAGACAGACTAGACAGACTAGACAGACTAGACAGACTAGACAGACTAGACAGACTAGACAGACTAGACAGACTAGACAGACTAGACAGACTAGACAGACTAGACAGACTAGACAGACTAGACAGACTAGACAGACTAGACAGACTAGACAGACTAGACAGACTAGACAGACTAGACAGACTAGACAGACTAGACAGACTAGACAGACTAGACAGACTAGACAGACTAGACAGACTAGACAGACTAGACAGACTAGACAGACTAGACAGACTAGACAGACTAGACAGACTAGACAGACTAGACAGACTAGACAGACTAGACAGACTAGACAGACTAGACAGACTAGACAGACTAGACAGACTAGACAGACTAGACAGACTAGACAGACTAGACAGACTAGACAGACTAGACAGACTAGACAGACTAGACAGACTAGACAGACTAGACAGACTAGACAGACTAGACAGACTAGACAGACTAGACAGACTAGACAGACTAGACAGACTAGACAGACTAGACAGACTAGACAGACTAGACAGACTAGACAGACTAGACAGACTAGACAGACTAGACAGACTAGACAGACTAGACAGACTAGACAGACTAGACAGACTAGACAGACTAGACAGACTAGACAGACTAGACAGACTAGACAGACTAGACAGACTAGACAGACTAGACAGACTAGACAGACTAGACAGACTAGACAGACTAGACAGACTAGACAGACTAGACAGACTAGACAGACTAGACAGACTAGACAGACTAGACAGACTAGACAGACTAGACAGACTAGACAGACTAGACAGACTAGACAGACTAGACAGACTAGACAGACTAGACAGACTAGACAGACTAGACAGACTAGACAGACTAGACAGACTAGACAGACTAGACAGACTAGACAGACTAGACAGACTAGACAGACTAGACAGACTAGACAGACTAGACAGACTAGACAGACTAGACAGACTAGACAGACTAGACAGACTAGACAGACTAGACAGACTAGACAGACTAGACAGACTAGACAGACTAGACAGACTAGACAGACTAGACAGACTAGACAGACTAGACAGACTAGACAGACTAGACAGACTAGACAGACTAGACAGACTAGACAGACTAGACAGACTAGACAGACTAGACAGACTAGACAGACTAGACAGACTAGACAGACTAGACAGACTAGACAGACTAGACAGACTAGACAGACTAGACAGACTAGACAGACTAGACAGACTAGACAGACTAGACAGACTAGACAGACTAGACAGACTAGACAGACTAGACAGACTAGACAGACTAGACAGACTAGACAGACTAGACAGACTAGACAGACTAGACAGACTAGACAGACTAGACAGACTAGACAGACTAGACAGACTAGACAGACTAGACAGACTAGACAGACTAGACAGACTAGACAGACTAGACAGACTAGACAGACTAGACAGACTAGACAGACTAGACAGACTAGACAGACTAGACAGACTAGACAGACTAGACAGACTAGACAGACTAGACAGACTAGACAGACTAGACAGACTAGACAGACTAGACAGACTAGACAGACTAGACAGACTAGACAGACTAGACAGACTAGACAGACTAGACAGACTAGACAGACTAGACAGACTAGACAGACTAGACAGACTAGACAGACTAGACAGACTAGACAGACTAGACAGACTAGACAGACTAGACAGACTAGACAGACTAGACAGACTAGACAGACTAGACAGACTAGACAGACTAGACAGACTAGACAGACTAGACAGACTAGACAGACTAGACAGACTAGACAGACTAGACAGACTAGACAGACTAGACAGACTAGACAGACTAGACAGACTAGACAGACTAGACAGACTAGACAGACTAGACAGACTAGACAGACTAGACAGACTAGACAGACTAGACAGACTAGACAGACTAGACAGACTAGACAGACTAGACAGACTAGACAGACTAGACAGACTAGACAGACTAGACAGACTAGACAGACTAGACAGACTAGACAGACTAGACAGACTAGACAGACTAGACAGACTAGACAGACTAGACAGACTAGACAGACTAGACAGACTAGACAGACTAGACAGACTAGACAGACTAGACAGACTAGACAGACTAGACAGACTAGACAGACTAGACAGACTAGACAGACTAGACAGACTAGACAGACTAGACAGACTAGACAGACTAGACAGACTAGACAGACTAGACAGACTAGACAGACTAGACAGACTAGACAGACTAGACAGACTAGACAGACTAGACAGACTAGACAGACTAGACAGACTAGACAGACTAGACAGACTAGACAGACTAGACAGACTAGACAGACTAGACAGACTAGACAGACTAGACAGACTAGACAGACTAGACAGACTAGACAGACTAGACAGACTAGACAGACTAGACAGACTAGACAGACTAGACAGACTAGACAGACTAGACAGACTAGACAGACTAGACAGACTAGACAGACTAGACAGACTAGACAGACTAGACAGACTAGACAGACTAGACAGACTAGACAGACTAGACAGACTAGACAGACTAGACAGACTAGACAGACTAGACAGACTAGACAGACTAGACAGACTAGACAGACTAGACAGACTAGACAGACTAGACAGACTAGACAGACTAGACAGACTAGACAGACTAGACAGACTAGACAGACTAGACAGACTAGACAGACTAGACAGACTAGACAGACTAGACAGACTAGACAGACTAGACAGACTAGACAGACTAGACAGACTAGACAGACTAGACAGACTAGACAGACTAGACAGACTAGACAGACTAGACAGACTAGACAGACTAGACAGACTAGACAGACTAGACAGACTAGACAGACTAGACAGACTAGACAGACTAGACAGACTAGACAGACTAGACAGACTAGACAGACTAGACAGACTAGACAGACTAGACAGACTAGACAGACTAGACAGACTAGACAGACTAGACAGACTAGACAGACTAGACAGACTAGACAGACTAGACAGACTAGACAGACTAGACAGACTAGACAGACTAGACAGACTAGACAGACTAGACAGACTAGACAGACTAGACAGACTAGACAGACTAGACAGACTAGACAGACTAGACAGACTAGACAGACTAGACAGACTAGACAGACTAGACAGACTAGACAGACTAGACAGACTAGACAGACTAGACAGACTAGACAGACTAGACAGACTAGACAGACTAGACAGACTAGACAGACTAGACAGACTAGACAGACTAGACAGACTAGACAGACTAGACAGACTAGACAGACTAGACAGACTAGACAGACTAGACAGACTAGACAGACTAGACAGACTAGACAGACTAGACAGACTAGACAGACTAGACAGACTAGACAGACTAGACAGACTAGACAGACTAGACAGACTAGACAGACTAGACAGACTAGACAGACTAGACAGACTAGACAGACTAGACAGACTAGACAGACTAGACAGACTAGACAGACTAGACAGACTAGACAGACTAGACAGACTAGACAGACTAGACAGACTAGACAGACTAGACAGACTAGACAGACTAGACAGACTAGACAGACTAGACAGACTAGACAGACTAGACAGACTAGACAGACTAGACAGACTAGACAGACTAGACAGACTAGACAGACTAGACAGACTAGACAGACTAGACAGACTAGACAGACTAGACAGACTAGACAGACTAGACAGACTAGACAGACTAGACAGACTAGACAGACTAGACAGACTAGACAGACTAGACAGACTAGACAGACTAGACAGACTAGACAGACTAGACAGACTAGACAGACTAGACAGACTAGACAGACTAGACAGACTAGACAGACTAGACAGACTAGACAGACTAGACAGACTAGACAGACTAGACAGACTAGACAGACTAGACAGACTAGACAGACTAGACAGACTAGACAGACTAGACAGACTAGACAGACTAGACAGACTAGACAGACTAGACAGACTAGACAGACTAGACAGACTAGACAGACTAGACAGACTAGACAGACTAGACAGACTAGACAGACTAGACAGACTAGACAGACTAGACAGACTAGACAGACTAGACAGACTAGACAGACTAGACAGACTAGACAGACTAGACAGACTAGACAGACTAGACAGACTAGACAGACTAGACAGACTAGACAGACTAGACAGACTAGACAGACTAGACAGACTAGACAGACTAGACAGACTAGACAGACTAGACAGACTAGACAGACTAGACAGACTAGACAGACTAGACAGACTAGACAGACTAGACAGACTAGACAGACTAGACAGACTAGACAGACTAGACAGACTAGACAGACTAGACAGACTAGACAGACTAGACAGACTAGACAGACTAGACAGACTAGACAGACTAGACAGACTAGACAGACTAGACAGACTAGACAGACTAGACAGACTAGACAGACTAGACAGACTAGACAGACTAGACAGACTAGACAGACTAGACAGACTAGACAGACTAGACAGACTAGACAGACTAGACAGACTAGACAGACTAGACAGACTAGACAGACTAGACAGACTAGACAGACTAGACAGACTAGACAGACTAGACAGACTAGACAGACTAGACAGACTAGACAGACTAGACAGACTAGACAGACTAGACAGACTAGACAGACTAGACAGACTAGACAGACTAGACAGACTAGACAGACTAGACAGACTAGACAGACTAGACAGACTAGACAGACTAGACAGACTAGACAGACTAGACAGACTAGACAGACTAGACAGACTAGACAGACTAGACAGACTAGACAGACTAGACAGACTAGACAGACTAGACAGACTAGACAGACTAGACAGACTAGACAGACTAGACAGACTAGACAGACTAGACAGACTAGACAGACTAGACAGACTAGACAGACTAGACAGACTAGACAGACTAGACAGACTAGACAGACTAGACAGACTAGACAGACTAGACAGACTAGACAGACTAGACAGACTAGACAGACTAGACAGACTAGACAGACTAGACAGACTAGACAGACTAGACAGACTAGACAGACTAGACAGACTAGACAGACTAGACAGACTAGACAGACTAGACAGACTAGACAGACTAGACAGACTAGACAGACTAGACAGACTAGACAGACTAGACAGACTAGACAGACTAGACAGACTAGACAGACTAGACAGACTAGACAGACTAGACAGACTAGACAGACTAGACAGACTAGACAGACTAGACAGACTAGACAGACTAGACAGACTAGACAGACTAGACAGACTAGACAGACTAGACAGACTAGACAGACTAGACAGACTAGACAGACTAGACAGACTAGACAGACTAGACAGACTAGACAGACTAGACAGACTAGACAGACTAGACAGACTAGACAGACTAGACAGACTAGACAGACTAGACAGACTAGACAGACTAGACAGACTAGACAGACTAGACAGACTAGACAGACTAGACAGACTAGACAGACTAGACAGACTAGACAGACTAGACAGACTAGACAGACTAGACAGACTAGACAGACTAGACAGACTAGACAGACTAGACAGACTAGACAGACTAGACAGACTAGACAGACTAGACAGACTAGACAGACTAGACAGACTAGACAGACTAGACAGACTAGACAGACTAGACAGACTAGACAGACTAGACAGACTAGACAGACTAGACAGACTAGACAGACTAGACAGACTAGACAGACTAGACAGACTAGACAGACTAGACAGACTAGACAGACTAGACAGACTAGACAGACTAGACAGACTAGACAGACTAGACAGACTAGACAGACTAGACAGACTAGACAGACTAGACAGACTAGACAGACTAGACAGACTAGACAGACTAGACAGACTAGACAGACTAGACAGACTAGACAGACTAGACAGACTAGACAGACTAGACAGACTAGACAGACTAGACAGACTAGACAGACTAGACAGACTAGACAGACTAGACAGACTAGACAGACTAGACAGACTAGACAGACTAGACAGACTAGACAGACTAGACAGACTAGACAGACTAGACAGACTAGACAGACTAGACAGACTAGACAGACTAGACAGACTAGACAGACTAGACAGACTAGACAGACTAGACAGACTAGACAGACTAGACAGACTAGACAGACTAGACAGACTAGACAGACTAGACAGACTAGACAGACTAGACAGACTAGACAGACTAGACAGACTAGACAGACTAGACAGACTAGACAGACTAGACAGACTAGACAGACTAGACAGACTAGACAGACTAGACAGACTAGACAGACTAGACAGACTAGACAGACTAGACAGACTAGACAGACTAGACAGACTAGACAGACTAGACAGACTAGACAGACTAGACAGACTAGACAGACTAGACAGACTAGACAGACTAGACAGACTAGACAGACTAGACAGACTAGACAGACTAGACAGACTAGACAGACTAGACAGACTAGACAGACTAGACAGACTAGACAGACTAGACAGACTAGACAGACTAGACAGACTAGACAGACTAGACAGACTAGACAGACTAGACAGACTAGACAGACTAGACAGACTAGACAGACTAGACAGACTAGACAGACTAGACAGACTAGACAGACTAGACAGACTAGACAGACTAGACAGACTAGACAGACTAGACAGACTAGACAGACTAGACAGACTAGACAGACTAGACAGACTAGACAGACTAGACAGACTAGACAGACTAGACAGACTAGACAGACTAGACAGACTAGACAGACTAGACAGACTAGACAGACTAGACAGACTAGACAGACTAGACAGACTAGACAGACTAGACAGACTAGACAGACTAGACAGACTAGACAGACTAGACAGACTAGACAGACTAGACAGACTAGACAGACTAGACAGACTAGACAGACTAGACAGACTAGACAGACTAGACAGACTAGACAGACTAGACAGACTAGACAGACTAGACAGACTAGACAGACTAGACAGACTAGACAGACTAGACAGACTAGACAGACTAGACAGACTAGACAGACTAGACAGACTAGACAGACTAGACAGACTAGACAGACTAGACAGACTAGACAGACTAGACAGACTAGACAGACTAGACAGACTAGACAGACTAGACAGACTAGACAGACTAGACAGACTAGACAGACTAGACAGACTAGACAGACTAGACAGACTAGACAGACTAGACAGACTAGACAGACTAGACAGACTAGACAGACTAGACAGACTAGACAGACTAGACAGACTAGACAGACTAGACAGACTAGACAGACTAGACAGACTAGACAGACTAGACAGACTAGACAGACTAGACAGACTAGACAGACTAGACAGACTAGACAGACTAGACAGACTAGACAGACTAGACAGACTAGACAGACTAGACAGACTAGACAGACTAGACAGACTAGACAGACTAGACAGACTAGACAGACTAGACAGACTAGACAGACTAGACAGACTAGACAGACTAGACAGACTAGACAGACTAGACAGACTAGACAGACTAGACAGACTAGACAGACTAGACAGACTAGACAGACTAGACAGACTAGACAGACTAGACAGACTAGACAGACTAGACAGACTAGACAGACTAGACAGACTAGACAGACTAGACAGACTAGACAGACTAGACAGACTAGACAGACTAGACAGACTAGACAGACTAGACAGACTAGACAGACTAGACAGACTAGACAGACTAGACAGACTAGACAGACTAGACAGACTAGACAGACTAGACAGACTAGACAGACTAGACAGACTAGACAGACTAGACAGACTAGACAGACTAGACAGACTAGACAGACTAGACAGACTAGACAGACTAGACAGACTAGACAGACTAGACAGACTAGACAGACTAGACAGACTAGACAGACTAGACAGACTAGACAGACTAGACAGACTAGACAGACTAGACAGACTAGACAGACTAGACAGACTAGACAGACTAGACAGACTAGACAGACTAGACAGACTAGACAGACTAGACAGACTAGACAGACTAGACAGACTAGACAGACTAGACAGACTAGACAGACTAGACAGACTAGACAGACTAGACAGACTAGACAGACTAGACAGACTAGACAGACTAGACAGACTAGACAGACTAGACAGACTAGACAGACTAGACAGACTAGACAGACTAGACAGACTAGACAGACTAGACAGACTAGACAGACTAGACAGACTAGACAGACTAGACAGACTAGACAGACTAGACAGACTAGACAGACTAGACAGACTAGACAGACTAGACAGACTAGACAGACTAGACAGACTAGACAGACTAGACAGACTAGACAGACTAGACAGACTAGACAGACTAGACAGACTAGACAGACTAGACAGACTAGACAGACTAGACAGACTAGACAGACTAGACAGACTAGACAGACTAGACAGACTAGACAGACTAGACAGACTAGACAGACTAGACAGACTAGACAGACTAGACAGACTAGACAGACTAGACAGACTAGACAGACTAGACAGACTAGACAGACTAGACAGACTAGACAGACTAGACAGACTAGACAGACTAGACAGACTAGACAGACTAGACAGACTAGACAGACTAGACAGACTAGACAGACTAGACAGACTAGACAGACTAGACAGACTAGACAGACTAGACAGACTAGACAGACTAGACAGACTAGACAGACTAGACAGACTAGACAGACTAGACAGACTAGACAGACTAGACAGACTAGACAGACTAGACAGACTAGACAGACTAGACAGACTAGACAGACTAGACAGACTAGACAGACTAGACAGACTAGACAGACTAGACAGACTAGACAGACTAGACAGACTAGACAGACTAGACAGACTAGACAGACTAGACAGACTAGACAGACTAGACAGACTAGACAGACTAGACAGACTAGACAGACTAGACAGACTAGACAGACTAGACAGACTAGACAGACTAGACAGACTAGACAGACTAGACAGACTAGACAGACTAGACAGACTAGACAGACTAGACAGACTAGACAGACTAGACAGACTAGACAGACTAGACAGACTAGACAGACTAGACAGACTAGACAGACTAGACAGACTAGACAGACTAGACAGACTAGACAGACTAGACAGACTAGACAGACTAGACAGACTAGACAGACTAGACAGACTAGACAGACTAGACAGACTAGACAGACTAGACAGACTAGACAGACTAGACAGACTAGACAGACTAGACAGACTAGACAGACTAGACAGACTAGACAGACTAGACAGACTAGACAGACTAGACAGACTAGACAGACTAGACAGACTAGACAGACTAGACAGACTAGACAGACTAGACAGACTAGACAGACTAGACAGACTAGACAGACTAGACAGACTAGACAGACTAGACAGACTAGACAGACTAGACAGACTAGACAGACTAGACAGACTAGACAGACTAGACAGACTAGACAGACTAGACAGACTAGACAGACTAGACAGACTAGACAGACTAGACAGACTAGACAGACTAGACAGACTAGACAGACTAGACAGACTAGACAGACTAGACAGACTAGACAGACTAGACAGACTAGACAGACTAGACAGACTAGACAGACTAGACAGACTAGACAGACTAGACAGACTAGACAGACTAGACAGACTAGACAGACTAGACAGACTAGACAGACTAGACAGACTAGACAGACTAGACAGACTAGACAGACTAGACAGACTAGACAGACTAGACAGACTAGACAGACTAGACAGACTAGACAGACTAGACAGACTAGACAGACTAGACAGACTAGACAGACTAGACAGACTAGACAGACTAGACAGACTAGACAGACTAGACAGACTAGACAGACTAGACAGACTAGACAGACTAGACAGACTAGACAGACTAGACAGACTAGACAGACTAGACAGACTAGACAGACTAGACAGACTAGACAGACTAGACAGACTAGACAGACTAGACAGACTAGACAGACTAGACAGACTAGACAGACTAGACAGACTAGACAGACTAGACAGACTAGACAGACTAGACAGACTAGACAGACTAGACAGACTAGACAGACTAGACAGACTAGACAGACTAGACAGACTAGACAGACTAGACAGACTAGACAGACTAGACAGACTAGACAGACTAGACAGACTAGACAGACTAGACAGACTAGACAGACTAGACAGACTAGACAGACTAGACAGACTAGACAGACTAGACAGACTAGACAGACTAGACAGACTAGACAGACTAGACAGACTAGACAGACTAGACAGACTAGACAGACTAGACAGACTAGACAGACTAGACAGACTAGACAGACTAGACAGACTAGACAGACTAGACAGACTAGACAGACTAGACAGACTAGACAGACTAGACAGACTAGACAGACTAGACAGACTAGACAGACTAGACAGACTAGACAGACTAGACAGACTAGACAGACTAGACAGACTAGACAGACTAGACAGACTAGACAGACTAGACAGACTAGACAGACTAGACAGACTAGACAGACTAGACAGACTAGACAGACTAGACAGACTAGACAGACTAGACAGACTAGACAGACTAGACAGACTAGACAGACTAGACAGACTAGACAGACTAGACAGACTAGACAGACTAGACAGACTAGACAGACTAGACAGACTAGACAGACTAGACAGACTAGACAGACTAGACAGACTAGACAGACTAGACAGACTAGACAGACTAGACAGACTAGACAGACTAGACAGACTAGACAGACTAGACAGACTAGACAGACTAGACAGACTAGACAGACTAGACAGACTAGACAGACTAGACAGACTAGACAGACTAGACAGACTAGACAGACTAGACAGACTAGACAGACTAGACAGACTAGACAGACTAGACAGACTAGACAGACTAGACAGACTAGACAGACTAGACAGACTAGACAGACTAGACAGACTAGACAGACTAGACAGACTAGACAGACTAGACAGACTAGACAGACTAGACAGACTAGACAGACTAGACAGACTAGACAGACTAGACAGACTAGACAGACTAGACAGACTAGACAGACTAGACAGACTAGACAGACTAGACAGACTAGACAGACTAGACAGACTAGACAGACTAGACAGACTAGACAGACTAGACAGACTAGACAGACTAGACAGACTAGACAGACTAGACAGACTAGACAGACTAGACAGACTAGACAGACTAGACAGACTAGACAGACTAGACAGAC
The DNA here is from genome assembly GCA_944588485.1 of Phosphuga atrata. NCBI lineage: Eukaryota > Metazoa > Arthropoda > Insecta > Coleoptera > Silphidae > Phosphuga > Phosphuga atrata. The sequence goes on along the minus strand of CALYMW010000215.1, from coordinate 36,956 downwards.
TAGACAGACTAGACAGACTAGACAGACTAGACAGACTAGACAGACTAGACAGACTAGACAGACTAGACAGACTAGACAGACTAGACAGACTAGACAGACTAGACAGACTAGAGCTAGACAGACTAGACAGACTAGACAGACTAGACAGACTAGACAGACTAGACAGACTAGACAGACTAGACAGACTAGACAGACTAGACAGACTAGACAGACTAGACAGACTAGACAGACTAGACAGACTAGACAGACTAGACAGACTAGACAGACTAGACAGACTAGACAGACTAGACAGACTAGACAGACTAGACAGACTAGACAGACTAGACAGACTAGACAGACTAGACAGACTAGACAGACTAGACAGACTAGACAGACTAGACAGACTAGACAGACTAGACAGACTAGACAGACTAGACAGACTAGACAGACTAGACAGACTAGACAGACTAGACAGACTAGACAGACTAGACAGACTAGACAGACTAGACAGACTAGACAGACTAGACAGACTAGACAGACTAGACAGACTAGACAGACTAGACAGACTAGACAGACTAGACAGACTAGACAGACTAGACAGACTAGACAGACTAGACAGACTAGACAGACTAGACAGACTAGACAGACTAGACAGACTAGACAGACTAGACAGACTAGACAGACTAGACAGACTAGACAGACTAGACAGACTAGACAGACTAGACAGACTAGACAGACTAGACAGACTAGACAGACTAGACAGACTAGACAGACTAGACAGACTAGACAGACTAGACAGACTAGACAGACTAGACAGACTAGACAGACTAGACAGACTAGACAGACTAGACAGACTAGACAGACTAGACAGACTAGACAGACTAGACAGACTAGACAGACTAGACAGACTAGACAGACTAGACAGACTAGACAGACTAGACAGACTAGACAGACTAGACAGACTAGACAGACTAGACAGACTAGACAGACTAGACAGACTAGACAGACTAGACAGACTAGACAGACTAGACAGACTAGACAGACTAGACAGACTAGACAGACTAGACAGACTAGACAGACTAGACAGACTAGACAGACTAGACAGACTAGACAGACTAGACAGACTAGACAGACTAGACAGACTAGACAGACTAGACAGACTAGACAGACTAGACAGACTAGACAGACTAGACAGACTAGACAGACTAGACAGACTAGACAGACTAGACAGACTAGACAGACTAGACAGACTAGACAGACTAGACAGACTAGACAGACTAGACAGACTAGACAGACTAGACAGACTAGACAGACTAGACAGACTAGACAGACTAGACAGACTAGACAGACTAGACAGACTAGACAGACTAGACAGACTAGACAGACTAGACAGACTAGACAGACTAGACAGACTAGACAGACTAGACAGACTAGACAGACTAGACAGACTAGACAGACTAGACAGACTAGACAGACTAGACAGACTAGACAGACTAGACAGACTAGACAGACTAGACAGACTAGACAGACTAGACAGACTAGACAGACTAGACAGACTAGACAGACTAGACAGACTAGACAGACTAGACAGACTAGACAGACTAGACAGACTAGACAGACTAGACAGACTAGACAGACTAGACAGACTAGACAGACTAGACAGACTAGACAGACTAGACAGACTAGACAGACTAGACAGACTAGACAGACTAGACAGACTAGACAGACTAGACAGACTAGACAGACTAGACAGACTAGACAGACTAGACAGACTAGACAGACTAGACAGACTAGACAGACTAGACAGACTAGACAGACTAGACAGACTAGACAGACTAGACAGACTAGACAGACTAGACAGACTAGACAGACTAGACAGACTAGACAGACTAGACAGACTAGACAGACTAGACAGACTAGACAGACTAGACAGACTAGACAGACTAGACAGACTAGACAGACTAGACAGACTAGACAGACTAGACAGACTAGACAGACTAGACAGACTAGACAGACTAGACAGACTAGACAGACTAGACAGACTAGACAGACTAGACAGACTAGACAGACTAGACAGACTAGACAGACTAGACAGACTAGACAGACTAGACAGACTAGACAGACTAGACAGACTAGACAGACTAGACAGACTAGACAGACTAGACAGACTAGACAGACTAGACAGACTAGACAGACTAGACAGACTAGACAGACTAGACAGACTAGACAGACTAGACAGACTAGACAGACTAGACAGACTAGACAGACTAGACAGACTAGACAGACTAGACAGACTAGACAGACTAGACAGACTAGACAGACTAGACAGACTAGACAGACTAGACAGACTAGACAGACTAGACAGACTAGACAGACTAGACAGACTAGACAGACTAGACAGACTAGACAGACTAGACAGACTAGACAGACTAGACAGACTAGACAGACTAGACAGACTAGACAGACTAGACAGACTAGACAGACTAGACAGACTAGACAGACTAGACAGACTAGACAGACTAGACAGACTAGACAGACTAGACAGACTAGACAGACTAGACAGACTAGACAGACTAGACAGACTAGACAGACTAGACAGACTAGACAGACTAGACAGACTAGACAGACTAGACAGACTAGACAGACTAGACAGACTAGACAGACTAGACAGACTAGACAGACTAGACAGACTAGACAGACTAGACAGACTAGACAGACTAGACAGACTAGACAGACTAGACAGACTAGACAGACTAGACAGACTAGACAGACTAGACAGACTAGACAGACTAGACAGACTAGACAGACTAGACAGACTAGACAGACTAGACAGACTAGACAGACTAGACAGACTAGACAGACTAGACAGACTAGACAGACTAGACAGACTAGACAGACTAGACAGACTAGACAGACTAGACAGACTAGACAGACTAGACAGACTAGACAGACTAGACAGACTAGACAGACTAGACAGACTAGACAGACTAGACAGACTAGACAGACTAGACAGACTAGACAGACTAGACAGACTAGACAGACTAGACAGACTAGACAGACTAGACAGACTAGACAGACTAGACAGACTAGACAGACTAGACAGACTAGACAGACTAGACAGACTAGACAGACTAGACAGACTAGACAGACTAGACAGACTAGACAGACTAGACAGACTAGACAGACTAGACAGACTAGACAGACTAGACAGACTAGACAGACTAGACAGACTAGACAGACTAGACAGACTAGACAGACTAGACAGACTAGACAGACTAGACAGACTAGACAGACTAGACAGACTAGACAGACTAGACAGACTAGACAGACTAGACAGACTAGACAGACTAGACAGACTAGACAGACTAGACAGACTAGACAGACTAGACAGACTAGACAGACTAGACAGACTAGACAGACTAGACAGACTAGACAGACTAGACAGACTAGACAGACTAGACAGACTAGACAGACTAGACAGACTAGACAGACTAGACAGACTAGACAGACTAGACAGACTAGACAGACTAGACAGACTAGACAGACTAGACAGACTAGACAGACTAGACAGACTAGACAGACTAGACAGACTAGACAGACTAGACAGACTAGACAGACTAGACAGACTAGACAGACTAGACAGACTAGACAGACTAGACAGACTAGACAGACTAGACAGACTAGACAGACTAGACAGACTAGACAGACTAGACAGACTAGACAGACTAGACAGACTAGACAGACTAGACAGACTAGACAGACTAGACAGACTAGACAGACTAGACAGACTAGACAGACTAGACAGACTAGACAGACTAGACAGACTAGACAGACTAGACAGACTAGACAGACTAGACAGACTAGACAGACTAGACAGACTAGACAGACTAGACAGACTAGACAGACTAGACAGACTAGACAGACTAGACAGACTAGACAGACTAGACAGACTAGACAGACTAGACAGACTAGACAGACTAGACAGACTAGACAGACTAGACAGACTAGACAGACTAGACAGACTAGACAGACTAGACAGACTAGACAGACTAGACAGACTAGACAGACTAGACAGACTAGACAGACTAGACAGACTAGACAGACTAGACAGACTAGACAGACTAGACAGACTAGACAGACTAGACAGACTAGACAGACTAGACAGACTAGACAGACTAGACAGACTAGACAGACTAGACAGACTAGACAGACTAGACAGACTAGACAGACTAGACAGACTAGACAGACTAGACAGACTAGACAGACTAGACAGACTAGACAGACTAGACAGACTAGACAGACTAGACAGACTAGACAGACTAGACAGACTAGACAGACTAGACAGACTAGACAGACTAGACAGACTAGACAGACTAGACAGACTAGACAGACTAGACAGACTAGACAGACTAGACAGACTAGACAGACTAGACAGACTAGACAGACTAGACAGACTAGACAGACTAGACAGACTAGACAGACTAGACAGACTAGACAGACTAGACAGACTAGACAGACTAGACAGACTAGACAGACTAGACAGACTAGACAGACTAGACAGACTAGACAGACTAGACAGACTAGACAGACTAGACAGACTAGACAGACTAGACAGACTAGACAGACTAGACAGACTAGACAGACTAGACAGACTAGACAGACTAGACAGACTAGACAGACTAGACAGACTAGACAGACTAGACAGACTAGACAGACTAGACAGACTAGACAGACTAGACAGACTAGACAGACTAGACAGACTAGACAGACTAGACAGACTAGACAGACTAGACAGACTAGACAGACTAGACAGACTAGACAGACTAGACAGACTAGACAGACTAGACAGACTAGACAGACTAGACAGACTAGACAGACTAGACAGACTAGACAGACTAGACAGACTAGACAGACTAGACAGACTAGACAGACTAGACAGACTAGACAGACTAGACAGACTAGACAGACTAGACAGACTAGACAGACTAGACAGACTAGACAGACTAGACAGACTAGACAGACTAGACAGACTAGACAGACTAGACAGACTAGACAGACTAGACAGACTAGACAGACTAGACAGACTAGACAGACTAGACAGACTAGACAGACTAGACAGACTAGACAGACTAGACAGACTAGACAGACTAGACAGACTAGACAGACTAGACAGACTAGACAGACTAGACAGACTAGACAGACTAGACAGACTAGACAGACTAGACAGACTAGACAGACTAGACAGACTAGACAGACTAGACAGACTAGACAGACTAGACAGACTAGACAGACTAGACAGACTAGACAGACTAGACAGACTAGACAGACTAGACAGACTAGACAGACTAGACAGACTAGACAGACTAGACAGACTAGACAGACTAGACAGACTAGACAGACTAGACAGACTAGACAGACTAGACAGACTAGACAGACTAGACAGACTAGACAGACTAGACAGACTAGACAGACTAGACAGACTAGACAGACTAGACAGACTAGACAGACTAGACAGACTAGACAGACTAGACAGACTAGACAGACTAGACAGACTAGACAGACTAGACAGACTAGACAGACTAGACAGACTAGACAGACTAGACAGACTAGACAGACTAGACAGACTAGACAGACTAGACAGACTAGACAGACTAGACAGACTAGACAGACTAGACAGACTAGACAGACTAGACAGACTAGACAGACTAGACAGACTAGACAGACTAGACAGACTAGACAGACTAGACAGACTAGACAGACTAGACAGACTAGACAGACTAGACAGACTAGACAGACTAGACAGACTAGACAGACTAGACAGACTAGACAGACTAGACAGACTAGACAGACTAGACAGACTAGACAGACTAGACAGACTAGACAGACTAGACAGACTAGACAGACTAGACAGACTAGACAGACTAGACAGACTAGACAGACTAGACAGACTAGACAGACTAGACAGACTAGACAGACTAGACAGACTAGACAGACTAGACAGACTAGACAGACTAGACAGACTAGACAGACTAGACAGACTAGACAGACTAGACAGACTAGACAGACTAGACAGACTAGACAGACTAGACAGACTAGACAGACTAGACAGACTAGACAGACTAGACAGACTAGACAGACTAGACAGACTAGACAGACTAGACAGACTAGACAGACTAGACAGACTAGACAGACTAGACAGACTAGACAGACTAGACAGACTAGACAGACTAGACAGACTAGACAGACTAGACAGACTAGACAGACTAGACAGACTAGACAGACTAGACAGACTAGACAGACTAGACAGACTAGACAGACTAGACAGACTAGACAGACTAGACAGACTAGACAGACTAGACAGACTAGACAGACTAGACAGACTAGACAGACTAGACAGACTAGACAGACTAGACAGACTAGACAGACTAGACAGACTAGACAGACTAGACAGACTAGACAGACTAGACAGACTAGACAGACTAGACAGACTAGACAGACTAGACAGACTAGACAGACTAGACAGACTAGACAGACTAGACAGACTAGACAGACTAGACAGACTAGACAGACTAGACAGACTAGACAGACTAGACAGACTAGACAGACTAGACAGACTAGACAGACTAGACAGACTAGACAGACTAGACAGACTAGACAGACTAGACAGACTAGACAGACTAGACAGACTAGACAGACTAGACAGACTAGACAGACTAGACAGACTAGACAGACTAGACAGACTAGACAGACTAGACAGACTAGACAGACTAGACAGACTAGACAGACTAGACAGACTAGACAGACTAGACAGACTAGACAGACTAGACAGACTAGACAGACTAGACAGACTAGACAGACTAGACAGACTAGACAGACTAGACAGACTAGACAGACTAGACAGACTAGACAGACTAGACAGACTAGACAGACTAGACAGACTAGACAGACTAGACAGACTAGACAGACTAGACAGACTAGACAGACTAGACAGACTAGACAGACTAGACAGACTAGACAGACTAGACAGACTAGACAGACTAGACAGACTAGACAGACTAGACAGACTAGACAGACTAGACAGACTAGACAGACTAGACAGACTAGACAGACTAGACAGACTAGACAGACTAGACAGACTAGACAGACTAGACAGACTAGACAGACTAGACAGACTAGACAGACTAGACAGACTAGACAGACTAGACAGACTAGACAGACTAGACAGACTAGACAGACTAGACAGACTAGACAGACTAGACAGACTAGACAGACTAGACAGACTAGACAGACTAGACAGACTAGACAGACTAGACAGACTAGACAGACTAGACAGACTAGACAGACTAGACAGACTAGACAGACTAGACAGACTAGACAGACTAGACAGACTAGACAGACTAGACAGACTAGACAGACTAGACAGACTAGACAGACTAGACAGACTAGACAGACTAGACAGACTAGACAGACTAGACAGACTAGACAGACTAGACAGACTAGACAGACTAGACAGACTAGACAGACTAGACAGACTAGACAGACTAGACAGACTAGACAGACTAGACAGACTAGACAGACTAGACAGACTAGACAGACTAGACAGACTAGACAGACTAGACAGACTAGACAGACTAGACAGACTAGACAGACTAGACAGACTAGACAGACTAGACAGACTAGACAGACTAGACAGACTAGACAGACTAGACAGACTAGACAGACTAGACAGACTAGACAGACTAGACAGACTAGACAGACTAGACAGACTAGACAGACTAGACAGACTAGACAGACTAGACAGACTAGACAGACTAGACAGACTAGACAGACTAGACAGACTAGACAGACTAGACAGACTAGACAGACTAGACAGACTAGACAGACTAGACAGACTAGACAGACTAGACAGACTAGACAGACTAGACAGACTAGACAGACTAGACAGACTAGACAGACTAGACAGACTAGACAGACTAGACAGACTAGACAGACTAGACAGACTAGACAGACTAGACAGACTAGACAGACTAGACAGACTAGACAGACTAGACAGACTAGACAGACTAGACAGACTAGACAGACTAGACAGACTAGACAGACTAGACAGACTAGACAGACTAGACAGACTAGACAGACTAGACAGACTAGACAGACTAGACAGACTAGACAGACTAGACAGACTAGACAGACTAGACAGACTAGACAGACTAGACAGACTAGACAGACTAGACAGACTAGACAGACTAGACAGACTAGACAGACTAGACAGACTAGACAGACTAGACAGACTAGACAGACTAGACAGACTAGACAGACTAGACAGACTAGACAGACTAGACAGACTAGACAGACTAGACAGACTAGACAGACTAGACAGACTAGACAGACTAGACAGACTAGACAGACTAGACAGACTAGACAGACTAGACAGACTAGACAGACTAGACAGACTAGACAGACTAGACAGACTAGACAGACTAGACAGACTAGACAGACTAGACAGACTAGACAGACTAGACAGACTAGACAGACTAGACAGACTAGACAGACTAGACAGACTAGACAGACTAGACAGACTAGACAGACTAGACAGACTAGACAGACTAGACAGACTAGACAGACTAGACAGACTAGACAGACTAGACAGACTAGACAGACTAGACAGACTAGACAGACTAGACAGACTAGACAGACTAGACAGACTAGACAGACTAGACAGACTAGACAGACTAGACAGACTAGACAGACTAGACAGACTAGACAGACTAGACAGACTAGACAGACTAGACAGACTAGACAGACTAGACAGACTAGACAGACTAGACAGACTAGACAGACTAGACAGACTAGACAGACTAGACAGACTAGACAGACTAGACAGACTAGACAGACTAGACAGACTAGACAGACTAGACAGACTAGACAGACTAGACAGACTAGACAGACTAGACAGACTAGACAGACTAGACAGACTAGACAGACTAGACAGACTAGACAGACTAGACAGACTAGACAGACTAGACAGACTAGACAGACTAGACAGACTAGACAGACTAGACAGACTAGACAGACTAGACAGACTAGACAGACTAGACAGACTAGACAGACTAGACAGACTAGACAGACTAGACAGACTAGACAGACTAGACAGACTAGACAGACTAGACAGACTAGACAGACTAGACAGACTAGACAGACTAGACAGACTAGACAGACTAGACAGACTAGACAGACTAGACAGACTAGACAGACTAGACAGACTAGACAGACTAGACAGACTAGACAGACTAGACAGACTAGACAGACTAGACAGACTAGACAGACTAGACAGACTAGACAGACTAGACAGACTAGACAGACTAGACAGACTAGACAGACTAGACAGACTAGACAGACTAGACAGACTAGACAGACTAGACAGACTAGACAGACTAGACAGACTAGACAGACTAGACAGACTAGACAGACTAGACAGACTAGACAGACTAGACAGACTAGACAGACTAGACAGACTAGACAGACTAGACAGACTAGACAGACTAGACAGACTAGACAGACTAGACAGACTAGACAGACTAGACAGACTAGACAGACTAGACAGACTAGACAGACTAGACAGACTAGACAGACTAGACAGACTAGACAGACTAGACAGACTAGACAGACTAGACAGACTAGACAGACTAGACAGACTAGACAGACTAGACAGACTAGACAGACTAGACAGACTAGACAGACTAGACAGACTAGACAGACTAGACAGACTAGACAGACTAGACAGACTAGACAGACTAGACAGACTAGACAGACTAGACAGACTAGACAGACTAGACAGACTAGACAGACTAGACAGACTAGACAGACTAGACAGACTAGACAGACTAGACAGACTAGACAGACTAGACAGACTAGACAGACTAGACAGACTAGACAGACTAGACAGACTAGACAGACTAGACAGACTAGACAGACTAGACAGACTAGACAGACTAGACAGACTAGACAGACTAGACAGACTAGACAGACTAGACAGACTAGACAGACTAGACAGACTAGACAGACTAGACAGACTAGACAGACTAGACAGACTAGACAGACTAGACAGACTAGACAGACTAGACAGACTAGACAGACTAGACAGACTAGACAGACTAGACAGACTAGACAGACTAGACAGACTAGACAGACTAGACAGACTAGACAGACTAGACAGACTAGACAGACTAGACAGACTAGACAGACTAGACAGACTAGACAGACTAGACAGACTAGACAGACTAGACAGACTAGACAGACTAGACAGACTAGACAGACTAGACAGACTAGACAGACTAGACAGACTAGACAGACTAGACAGACTAGACAGACTAGACAGACTAGACAGACTAGACAGACTAGACAGACTAGACAGACTAGACAGACTAGACAGACTAGACAGACTAGACAGACTAGACAGACTAGACAGACTAGACAGACTAGACAGACTAGACAGACTAGACAGACTAGACAGACTAGACAGACTAGACAGACTAGACAGACTAGACAGACTAGACAGACTAGACAGACTAGACAGACTAGACAGACTAGACAGACTAGACAGACTAGACAGACTAGACAGACTAGACAGACTAGACAGACTAGACAGACTAGACAGACTAGACAGACTAGACAGACTAGACAGACTAGACAGACTAGACAGACTAGACAGACTAGACAGACTAGACAGACTAGACAGACTAGACAGACTAGACAGACTAGACAGACTAGACAGACTAGACAGACTAGACAGACTAGACAGACTAGACAGACTAGACAGACTAGACAGACTAGACAGACTAGACAGACTAGACAGACTAGACAGACTAGACAGACTAGACAGACTAGACAGACTAGACAGACTAGACAGACTAGACAGACTAGACAGACTAGACAGACTAGACAGACTAGACAGACTAGACAGACTAGACAGACTAGACAGACTAGACAGACTAGACAGACTAGACAGACTAGACAGACTAGACAGACTAGACAGACTAGACAGACTAGACAGACTAGACAGACTAGACAGACTAGACAGACTAGACAGACTAGACAGACTAGACAGACTAGACAGACTAGACAGACTAGACAGACTAGACAGACTAGACAGACTAGACAGACTAGACAGACTAGACAGACTAGACAGACTAGACAGACTAGACAGACTAGACAGACTAGACAGACTAGACAGACTAGACAGACTAGACAGACTAGACAGACTAGACAGACTAGACAGACTAGACAGACTAGACAGACTAGACAGACTAGACAGACTAGACAGACTAGACAGACTAGACAGACTAGACAGACTAGACAGACTAGACAGACTAGACAGACTAGACAGACTAGACAGACTAGACAGACTAGACAGACTAGACAGACTAGACAGACTAGACAGACTAGACAGACTAGACAGACTAGACAGACTAGACAGACTAGACAGACTAGACAGACTAGACAGACTAGACAGACTAGACAGACTAGACAGACTAGACAGACTAGACAGACTAGACAGACTAGACAGACTAGACAGACTAGACAGACTAGACAGACTAGACAGACTAGACAGACTAGACAGACTAGACAGACTAGACAGACTAGACAGACTAGACAGACTAGACAGACTAGACAGACTAGACAGACTAGACAGACTAGACAGACTAGACAGACTAGACAGACTAGACAGACTAGACAGACTAGACAGACTAGACAGACTAGACAGACTAGACAGACTAGACAGACTAGACAGACTAGACAGACTAGACAGACTAGACAGACTAGACAGACTAGACAGACTAGACAGACTAGACAGACTAGACAGACTAGACAGACTAGACAGACTAGACAGACTAGACAGACTAGACAGACTAGACAGACTAGACAGACTAGACAGACTAGACAGACTAGACAGACTAGACAGACTAGACAGACTAGACAGACTAGACAGACTAGACAGACTAGACAGACTAGACAGACTAGACAGACTAGACAGACTAGACAGACTAGACAGACTAGACAGACTAGACAGACTAGACAGACTAGACAGACTAGACAGACTAGACAGACTAGACAGACTAGACAGACTAGACAGACTAGACAGACTAGACAGACTAGACAGACTAGACAGACTAGACAGACTAGACAGACTAGACAGACTAGACAGACTAGACAGACTAGACAGACTAGACAGACTAGACAGACTAGACAGACTAGACAGACTAGACAGACTAGACAGACTAGACAGACTAGACAGACTAGACAGACTAGACAGACTAGACAGACTAGACAGACTAGACAGACTAGACAGACTAGACAGACTAGACAGACTAGACAGACTAGACAGACTAGACAGACTAGACAGACTAGACAGACTAGACAGACTAGACAGACTAGACAGACTAGACAGACTAGACAGACTAGACAGACTAGACAGACTAGACAGACTAGACAGACTAGACAGACTAGACAGACTAGACAGACTAGACAGACTAGACAGACTAGACAGACTAGACAGACTAGACAGACTAGACAGACTAGACAGACTAGACAGACTAGACAGACTAGACAGACTAGACAGACTAGACAGACTAGACAGACTAGACAGACTAGACAGACTAGACAGACTAGACAGACTAGACAGACTAGACAGACTAGACAGACTAGACAGACTAGACAGACTAGACAGACTAGACAGACTAGACAGACTAGACAGACTAGACAGACTAGACAGACTAGACAGACTAGACAGACTAGACAGACTAGACAGACTAGACAGACTAGACAGACTAGACAGACTAGACAGACTAGACAGACTAGACAGACTAGACAGACTAGACAGACTAGACAGACTAGACAGACTAGACAGACTAGACAGACTAGACAGACTAGACAGACTAGACAGACTAGACAGACTAGACAGACTAGACAGACTAGACAGACTAGACAGACTAGACAGACTAGACAGACTAGACAGACTAGACAGACTACACAGACTAGACAGACTAGACAGACTAGACAGACTAGACAGACTAGACAGACTAGACAGACTAGACAGACTAGACAGACTATCGCAAAATTGACAAGTTGGGAAGTAAAGAGAAAAATAATGCTAAATAAATATAAGCTGAAGGGGTCTGATATTTTTATCCAAGACGATTTTACTAAGAAAGAACAGGAAATTCAAAAGGATTTGCGACAGAAAGCAAAGATGCTAAAAGATAGAGGGCACAAAGTGAAGATCGGTTATAATAAGATGGAAGTGGATGGAAATTGGGTAACATGGGAGGAGTCACAGAAAATTATGCCAAAAAACTAAGTCTGTTTCAAATAAAAGAGAGAGAGATGGCGAGAAGACACAAGAACAATGATGAACGGTTAACGGAAAATATTAAGATACTCTTTTGGAATGTGGCGGGACTGAAGAGGAAATTGGAAAGCGATAACAGATCTATTATAATGTTTCTCAAGAAATTTCATATAATTGGATTGGTTGAGACCTGGATGCAGGAAAAAGAATGGGAGAGCTGCAAAGGAAAACTTCCCAAAGACTATAGATGGAAATTGCAGCCAGCCCAGAGAGAATATTAGTATGGAAGAGCAAAGGGGGGTATATTAACAGGAGTTAAAAGGAATATCAAAGAGTCAGAAAGAAGACTGGAAGAGGCAGAAGGCGTAGTGTGCAGGGAAGTGGAATTAGAAGAAGACTGGTGGCAAGTGGCCACGGTATACAACAACAAAGGACTGGAAGTAATTAAAGAGGCAATAAAAATGAATGGAGAAGGAACGGTAATGGCAAAGTTACTGGTAGGAGGCGATTGGAATGTTAGAATCGGGGAAGAGCAGTTCCACACAATGGATAGTGAAGGTAGAGAAATAATAAGGAAAGCCAAGGATAAAGTTAGAAATGCAGAAGGGAGAGGGTGGGCGGAAGGGGTAAGGGAAAATCAATGGGACGTTGTAAATGGGTGTGTGGAAGGAGACTGGGAGGGAGATTTCACATTTGTGGGGGCAGGAGGATTATCGACTATAGATCTGGTAGTGGCAAATGACCCGGCAAGGCAGGAAATTAAAGAGATGGAGATAGGAGGGAGAATTGATTCAGACGACATGCCAGTGGCAATAAGCTTGATGACGAAAACAATAATTGCATCTAGGGAGGAGAAATGGGTTACCAGATGGGACAACGAAGCGACTGAGAAGTATAGGGCTAGAATGGAAGCAATAAACTGGAAGGAATTAAAAGATATAGACAAGATTATAGAGAATATGGAGGCAGGAATGGTAAAGAAGAAAATCACAACAACATCACCGGGAAGATCATGGGCAGACAAAGAATATGTGACGGAGAAACAAACGTATAGAGAGGTTATGAGAAAGTGGCGAGAGGGCACCAGTAGTAAAGAAGATTGGTTAAAGACTAAAGGCGAATTAAAGGATTTGGAGACGAAGAAAAAACAGGATTGGGAGAGAAGAGAACGTCAGCGCATACTTGACATCAAAACAGAAGCACAGCTCTGGAAGTATTTAAAAGAAAGAGGAGCGAGGAGAGAACGATTTCCAAACAGCATTCCGATGGAAAAGTGGAAAAGTCACTTTATGGTTTTGTTGGAAGGAGTCGAGCCACAGGAAAGAGTAGGGAATAGAAGAGTAAGGGAGGAACAAGCTTTGGAAGATTTAGGCCAAGAAGAAATAAAGATTGATGAAGTGGAAAAGGTTATAGCAGCACTAAAACAAAAAAAAGCGGCAGGCCCTGACGGCGTAGGAAACGAAGCCTGGAAAGCTATCCCGAAAGAGTGTAAGACTAGAATCACCCAAGAATTGAATTTGGTATGGAGGGGAGCAAAGAGTGCACCAACGAGCTGGAAGGAGGGAATAATTTACCCAATATATAAAAGTGGAGATAGGGAAAAGGTAGGAAACTACAGGGGGATTACGCTAGTGAATTCGGCATATAAAATTTTCACCAAAATCTTGGACGAGCGGTTGAGGAGAGAGATAGAGGAGAAGCATCTAGTGCCAGAGGTGCAAGCTGGTTTCAGAGAGGGACGGAGTACGATAGAGCATTTAGTAACCCTGCGCTACATAATTGATCAAGAAATAAGCAGAGGGAGCCTGTTTGCTCTTTTCATTGACCTAAAGGCGGCGTATGATTCGGTAGATCGAGGGAAGCTGGTAGAGTGCTTGGGAAAAAAGGGAATCTCAGAGAGTGTGATAAGGAATGTAAGAGAGTTATATAAGGAAACAGTATGTAAGATTAGAGTGAATGGGTGTGAATCTGAGTATTTCGAAGTAAGAAAGGGTCTGAGGCAGGGATGCCCGTTGAGTCCTACACTTTTTAATCTCTATGTGGCTGACATGGAGAAAGTGTTGACAGATGGCCAAGCTGGAGGCGTGGTTATAGGGAGAAAGAAAGTGTGGAGCTTAGCCTACGCGGACGATATGGTAGTGTTCGCTAAAACCGCAGGAGAAATGAAGGAGTTGATTGAAAGGCTGAGAGGTTATTTTAAAAAGAGAGAGCTAAATGTAAACGTGGGAAAAACTAAATGGATGCGTTTTAAAAGGGGAGGTAAATATAGGAAAGAACGTTTCGAATGGCTAGGAAAGGAAATTGAGGAGGTGCAAAAGTTTAGGTATTTAGGATATGTGTTTGGAACTGGGTGCACTAATAGGGAGCATGTGGATTATGTGTCAAAAAAAGCGTGGGTGGCGGCAGAACGCATGTGGAAGGGATGGAGATCTAGTTTTGAAGGGAACTTTAGGGCGGCGGAGGTAATATGGAAAGTGTGTGTGAGAAGTGTTTTGACCTACGGTTCGGAAGTTCGGAAGTTCAACAAAACTTCTACAAGAAATTCCTAAAGTTAGACAAATCGACACCAGGCTACATAGTTCTGCAAGAGGTGAATGCCCACAAGGTGGCCGTTTTAGCGGCAAACAGGGTGATAAGATATGAATACAAGGTGAGTGAAATGGGTGATGAAAGAATAATAAAAGAGGTATTTAGAATGGCAAATCAGGAGGGTGAAAGAGGGAAGAATGGGAATGCGTGGGGAATGAATAAAAGGAAATTATATGAAAGAGCAGGGATATCTGGCGAGGGACTAGAAAAACTTAAGAGGGAAGGGGCAAACTGGGTGGAAATGCTAGGTGAGCGATTAGTAGAGGTAGAGTTACAGGAACGCCAAGACCAAATTGCAAACAGTAGATTTTTCAAAGAATATGCAAAGATTCAGGTGCTTGGTCGTTTACCTACCTATTTATACTCAACGAAAGAGGCAGACACGCAGGTCATACTGGCAAGGTTTAGGTGTGGAAGTGAAGAACGTGGTAGGAAATATTGGATGAGTGAAGAATATCGGAAGTGCACAGTTTGTGGGGCTGGAGAGGATAGATGGGAACATTGGATAGAAGAATGTACAAGGAATGAATGGAAGGAACAGGAGAAAAGGCTAGGACAAGAATGGAAGAAGTGTATGGATGAAAGTGGAATTGGTTTGGAATTGTTAAGGAGGGTGAAAAAGTGGAAAGAGCAAATAGGCAAAAAGGAAGAACCTATTCCTTTAGTATATAAAGTGTAGGTAATATATGTATAGTATGTAATATATTTTAATATATTTTGTATATATGCCAATAAAAGGTTATAATAATAGACAGACTAGACAGACTAGACAGACTAGACAGACTAGACAGACTAGACAGACTAGACAGACTAGACAGACTAGACAGACTAGACAGACTAGACAGACTAGACAGACTAGACAGACTAGACAGACTAGACAGACTAGACAGACTAGACAGACTAGACAGACTAGACAGACTAGACAGACTAGACAGACTAGACAGACTAGACAGACTAGACAGACTAGACAGACTAGACAGACTAGACAGACTAGACAGACTAGACAGACTAGACAGACTAGACAGACTAGACAGACTAGACAGACTAGACAGACTAGACAGACTAGACAGACTAGACAGACTAGACAGACTAGACAGACTAGACAGACTAGACAGACTAGACAGACTAGACAGACTAGACAGACTAGACAGACTAGACAGACTAGACAGACTAGACAGACTAGACAGACTAGACAGACTAGACAGACTAGACAGACTAGACAGACTAGACAGACTAGACAGACTAGACAGACTAGACAGACTAGACAGACTAGACAGACTAGACAGACTAGACAGACTAGACAGACTAGACAGACTAGACAGACTAGACAGACTAGACAGACTAGACAGACTAGACAGACTAGACAGACTAGACAGACTAGACAGACTAGACAGACTAGACAGACTAGACAGACTAGACAGACTAGACAGACTAGACAGACTAGACAGACTAGACAGACTAGACAGACTAGACAGACTAGACAGACTAGACAGACTAGACAGACTAGACAGACTAGACAGACTAGACAGACTAGACAGACTAGACAGACTAGACAGACTAGACAGACTAGACAGACTAGACAGACTAGACAGACTAGACAGACTAGACAGACTAGACAGACTAGACAGACTAGACAGACTAGACAGACTAGACAGACTAGACAGACTAGACAGACTAGACAGACTAGACAGACTAGACAGACTAGACAGACTAGACAGACTAGACAGACTAGACAGACTAGACAGACTAGACAGACTAGACAGACTAGACAGACTAGACAGACTAGACAGACTAGACAGACTAGACAGACTAGACAGACTAGACAGACTAGACAGACTAGACAGACTAGACAGACTAGACAGACTAGACAGACTAGACAGACTAGACAGACTAGACAGACTAGACAGACTAGACAGACTAGACAGACTAGACAGACTAGACAGACTAGACAGACTAGACAGACTAGACAGACTAGACAGACTAGACAGACTAGACAGACTAGACAGACTAGACAGACTAGACAGACTAGACAGACTAGACAGACTAGACAGACTAGACAGACTAGACAGACTAGACAGACTAGACAGACTAGACAGACTAGACAGACTAGACAGACTAGACAGACTAGACAGACTAGACAGACTAGACAGACTAGACAGACTAGACAGACTAGACAGACTAGACAGACTAGACAGACTAGACAGACTAGACAGACTAGACAGACTAGACAGACTAGACAGACTAGACAGACTAGACAGACTAGACAGACTAGACAGACTAGACAGACTAGACAGACTAGACAGACTAGACAGACTAGACAGACTAGACAGACTAGACAGACTAGACAGACTAGACAGACTAGACAGACTAGACAGACTAGACAGACTAGACAGACTAGACAGACTAGACAGACTAGACAGACTAGACAGACTAGACAGACTAGACAGACTAGACAGACTAGACAGACTAGACAGACTAGACAGACTAGACAGACTAGACAGACTAGACAGACTAGACAGACTAGACAGACTAGACAGACTAGACAGACTAGACAGACTAGACAGACTAGACAGACTAGACAGACTAGACAGACTAGACAGACTAGACAGACTAGACAGACTAGACAGACTAGACAGACTAGACAGACTAGACAGACTAGACAGACTAGACAGACTAGACAGACTAGACAGACTAGACAGACTAGACAGACTAGACAGACTAGACAGACTAGACAGACTAGACAGACTAGACAGACTAGACAGACTAGACAGACTAGACAGACTAGACAGACTAGACAGACTAGACAGACTAGACAGACTAGACAGACTAGACAGACTAGACAGACTAGACAGACTAGACAGACTAGACAGACTAGACAGACTAGACAGACTAGACAGACTAGACAGACTAGACAGACTAGACAGACTAGACAGACTAGACAGACTAGACAGACTAGACAGACTAGACAGACTAGACAGACTAGACAGACTAGACAGACTAGACAGACTAGACAGACTAGACAGACTAGACAGACTAGACAGACTAGACAGACTAGACAGACTAGACAGACTAGACAGACTAGACAGACTAGACAGACTAGACAGACTAGACAGACTAGACAGACTAGACAGACTAGACAGACTAGACAGACTAGACAGACTAGACAGACTAGACAGACTAGACAGACTAGACAGACTAGACAGACTAGACAGACTAGACAGACTAGACAGACTAGACAGACTAGACAGACTAGACAGACTAGACAGACTAGACAGACTAGACAGACTAGACAGACTAGACAGACTAGACAGACTAGACAGACTAGACAGACTAGACAGACTAGACAGACTAGACAGACTAGACAGACTAGACAGACTAGACAGACTAGACAGACTAGACAGACTAGACAGACTAGACAGACTAGACAGACTAGACAGACTAGACAGACTAGACAGACTAGACAGACTAGACAGACTAGACAGACTAGACAGACTAGACAGACTAGACAGACTAGACAGACTAGACAGACTAGACAGACTAGACAGACTAGACAGACTAGACAGACTAGACAGACTAGACAGACTAGACAGACTAGACAGACTAGACAGACTAGACAGACTAGACAGACTAGACAGACTAGACAGACTAGACAGACTAGACAGACTAGACAGACTAGACAGACTAGACAGACTAGACAGACTAGACAGACTAGACAGACTAGACAGACTAGACAGACTAGACAGACTAGACAGACTAGACAGACTAGACAGACTAGACAGACTAGACAGACTAGACAGACTAGACAGACTAGACAGACTAGACAGACTAGACAGACTAGACAGACTAGACAGACTAGACAGACTAGACAGACTAGACAGACTAGACAGACTAGACAGACTAGACAGACTAGACAGACTAGACAGACTAGACAGACTAGACAGACTAGACAGACTAGACAGACTAGACAGACTAGACAGACTAGACAGACTAGACAGACTAGACAGACTAGACAGACTAGACAGACTAGACAGACTAGACAGACTAGACAGACTAGACAGACTAGACAGACTAGACAGACTAGACAGACTAGACAGACTAGACAGACTAGACAGACTAGACAGACTAGACAGACTAGACAGACTAGACAGACTAGACAGACTAGACAGACTAGACAGACTAGACAGACTAGACAGACTAGACAGACTAGACAGACTAGACAGACTAGACAGACTAGACAGACTAGACAGACTAGACAGACTAGACAGACTAGACAGACTAGACAGACTAGACAGACTAGACAGACTAGACAGACTAGACAGACTAGACAGACTAGACAGACTAGACAGACTAGACAGACTAGACAGACTAGACAGACTAGACAGACTAGACAGACTAGACAGACTAGACAGACTAGACAGACTAGACAGACTAGACAGACTAGACAGACTAGACAGACTAGACAGACTAGACAGACTAGACAGACTAGACAGACTAGACAGACTAGACAGACTAGACAGACTAGACAGACTAGACAGACTAGACAGACTAGACAGACTAGACAGACTAGACAGACTAGACAGACTAGACAGACTAGACAGACTAGACAGACTAGACAGACTAGACAGACTAGACAGACTAGACAGACTAGACAGACTAGACAGACTAGACAGACTAGACAGACTAGACAGACTAGACAGACTAGACAGACTAGACAGACTAGACAGACTAGACAGACTAGACAGACTAGACAGACTAGACAGACTAGACAGACTAGACAGACTAGACAGACTAGACAGACTAGACAGACTAGACAGACTAGACAGACTAGACAGACTAGACAGACTAGACAGACTAGACAGACTAGACAGACTAGACAGACTAGACAGACTAGACAGACTAGACAGACTAGACAGACTAGACAGACTAGACAGACTAGACAGACTAGACAGACTAGACAGACTAGACAGACTAGACAGACTAGACAGACTAGACAGACTAGACAGACTAGACAGACTAGACAGACTAGACAGACTAGACAGACTAGACAGACTAGACAGACTAGACAGACTAGACAGACTAGACAGACTAGACAGACTAGACAGACTAGACAGACTAGACAGACTAGACAGACTAGACAGACTAGACAGACTAGACAGACTAGACAGACTAGACAGACTAGACAGACTAGACAGACTAGACAGACTAGACAGACTAGACAGACTAGACAGACTAGACAGACTAGACAGACTAGACAGACTAGACAGACTAGACAGACTAGACAGACTAGACAGACTAGACAGACTAGACAGACTAGACAGACTAGACAGACTAGACAGACTAGACAGACTAGACAGACTAGACAGACTAGACAGACTAGACAGACTAGACAGACTAGACAGACTAGACAGACTAGACAGACTAGACAGACTAGACAGACTAGACAGACTAGACAGACTAGACAGACTAGACAGACTAGACAGACTAGACAGACTAGACAGACTAGACAGACTAGACAGACTAGACAGACTAGACAGACTAGACAGACTAGACAGACTAGACAGACTAGACAGACTAGACAGACTAGACAGACTAG
This sequence comes from Phosphuga atrata, assembly GCA_944588485.1. Classification (NCBI taxonomy): domain Eukaryota; kingdom Metazoa; phylum Arthropoda; class Insecta; order Coleoptera; family Silphidae; genus Phosphuga; species Phosphuga atrata. The sequence continues at coordinate 15,450 of CALYMW010000215.1, read as the reverse complement.
ACAGACTAGACAGACTAGACAGACTAGACAGACTAGACAGACTAGACAGACTAGACAGACTAGACAGACTAGACAGACTAGACAGACTAGACAGACTAGACAGACTAGACAGACTAGACAGACTAGACAGACTAGACAGACTAGACAGACTAGACAGACTAGACAGACTAGACAGACTAGACAGACTAGACAGACTAGACAGACTAGACAGACTAGACAGACTAGACAGACTAGACAGACTAGACAGACTAGACAGACTAGACAGACTAGACAGACTAGACAGACTAGACAGACTAGACAGACTAGACAGACTAGACAGACTAGACAGACTAGACAGACTAGACAGACTAGACAGACTAGACAGACTAGACAGACTAGACAGAGTCTAGTGCGTCGACTGTGACCGTTCAGTTGTGCTTAAATAAATCTTCAAGATTAGTGGCATTTTTTATTGGATAGAGACCAAATTAAAACTTGTGCAAATGACCATTGTGTTCATAATTGCAGTGTGATCATTTGTATATAACTTTTATTCTCGAGACAGGACTCATTGTGTCGTTTCTTTGTGTTCATTTGTATATAACTTTTATTCTTGAGACAGGACTCATTGTGTCGTTTTTTTGGTGTTGTTTCTTTACGAGAAGTGAACTCGAAGTTTTTGTGTATATAGCTTGTGACTGTGCAAATTTTGTCGCCATGAGGTGATAAGAAAGTCAGGTATAAAAGAGAAAGAGAAGGAAAAAAGAAAACAGTAAATTGAGAAACATATTTCTGCTAGCCCACAGTTCTTATAAATAATTTAGTGGCGCAGTGAGTGCAACGCGCGACCGCGGATCGGCGAGTGCCCGGTTCGAAACCAGCTGCCGGCAAATTTAATTTAACGTGTTTAGCAAAAAATCGTTTTCATCTAGAATCCCATGTGGCAGGGGATCTACAATGGATTATTTTGTTACCAAATCTGGTAAGAACGGACCGGCAGGGGAATCAACAAAAAATAGATTGGGACACACGAGGAGCCAATCCATAGGGGAGGCTACAAAAAAACGTAAAGTGGGGGATAGACTTTCCACAGATGACACGATCGAGCCTTACAAGAAAACGGAGTGCCCGATTGTTTTCACCATCGTGGAGACCATCGGGGCTCTGACCAAACAGGTTGAGGACTTGGAAAAAGCCATCGCGGCTAGCCCAAGTACCAAAAGGGAAGTCAGGGAATTAGCAACGAGAGTCAGGAAGACAGCGAACGTCTTCTCGCGCGATTCTGTCTCTAGCTGGTTGGAGCAGCACCGCTTCGAGCCTATCCAGAAGCTAACTTTCGACGTGGAAGTCCAAACAAGGGAGGCGAACATGGAGAGAGATAACCTACGTATAAATACCTGCAACGCCAGCATGCAAACAAATTCCACCAAGGAAGAAGACGAAATAAAAGAATTGCGCGACCAAATATCAAACGGCAGGACATTCGACGAGTTCGTCGAGATTGCAGAGAAAGAATGGCCGCGCGAAACCTTCACAAAAGTGAAGGAGGGCCATGGACACGCGCTAGCGACAACCTCGGAATGGGACATCGTGTGGTGCGTAGACGAGAACATGTTCCCAGACCAGGGAGTGCCAAGGGCACTAACGGAGGCCTATGCAAGGCCCGAGGAAACGCGAAGGCAGGCACCAAAGGTTGGTAGAGTGGTATATCTCAAACATACCATCGACATGCCAGACGAAAATGGGGACATAAAAACCGAAGAACGGTACGTGTACCAAATGGTTACTAAGAAATCTCCAACGGACGAGACAGAGAAAAAAGACCTGTACTCGTGCCTGGAGAAGCTGAAGCTGATAAGCGAACAAAATCGGCGGAATAAGCTAGCTATACACCGGCCCAGAGAAGCCGACTGGCAAATAACCAAAAAGGCGCTAGAATTCATATTCGCCAACACCGAGATAGAGGTACGGGTATACTGTCCAACCACACCACATCAGAAGAAACAACAACAGGAGCAAGGGACGAGTGACACAAATTGGACGGAAGTGGTGAAAAAAGGCAAGCGAACTACCGAAGCAGCTGGGAAAACACAGCTAGGACCAAAGAACAAAAGAACGGAAGTCGTGCTGGTTAAAGCCGACGGCAGACCTTATGCTGACCTGCTGAAAATGGTGAGAACCAACGTGGACTCAAAACTACCGGGAGTGGACATCATCAGAGCAAGACAAGGGAAAACTGGTGAACTAGTGCTCGAAGTCAAAGGTGGAACAGGCCTAGAGCTAAGCGAAGAAATAGCAAAAAAATGTCCCACAGCTGAGGTGCGATTAAAATCGAACGAAGTGACCCTACACGTAAAAGACCTGGACGCTGTTACCACTCGAGAAGAAATACACCACGCAATACAAAATCTCGTAGGCGAACAAAAGGGAGTCATAAAAATATTGAATTTAAGACCGGCCTATGGAGATACCCAAGCTGCCACCATCGCTGTAAACAAAGAAACTGCAGAAAAACTCCTACAAAATGGAAGATTAAAAGTGGGCATGGTTCAGTGCAGACTGTGGGAACGAGTAAATGTGATCACCTGCCACAGATGCTGGCTAACGGGCCACTACGCAAAGGAATGTGATGGACCCGACAGGCAAAACCTGTGCCTCAGATGTGGTAAAGAGGGACACACAGCACAAAATTGCAAAGAAGACGTATTCTGCCCCGTCTGCAACGAGAAGGGTCATAGGGCAAATACGGGAAGGTGCCCAGCATTCCGGAAGGCGCTGTCGGAGGCAAGGCGCGATAGGTCACAGAAATGCTAACAGTACTACAAATAAATATCATGAGATGTCGCGCAGCTCACGATCTGCTGACTGCCACTGCGACCGAACTAAAAGCAGACATAGTACTGATCAGCGAGCCCAACAAAAAAATAGCGACAAGTTCCGGATGGCTTATGGACAAACAAAAAGATGCAGCGATTTGGATGAGGAGTAGCAAACTATCCGTAATAAAAACGGGGCATGGGCCAGGTTTCGCCTGGGTGGAGCTGCCCCATCTCATTATATATAGCATATACCTATCTCCCAACGCAACTACCACGCAATTATGTGAATATCTTGAAGCCCTTAGCCAGAGTATCAGGCAGCACAATAAAAGGGATAAGATTATAGCAGGGGACTTCAACGCGAAGTCTCCCTACTGGAAATCTCCCTGCATGGACAAGAGAGGAGATATAGTCACCGACTGGGCAGCGGAACTAGACATAGCCGTACAAAACCAAGGAAGTAAACACACCTTCGAAAGAGGAAACTCGCGCTCCATCCTAGACCTAACATTCACCACGAACTCAGTAGCAAGCAACATCCGGGATTGGAAAGTTCTCGACAATGAAACTTTGAGTGACCATCGCTATATACTATACAACATAAGGGAAAACGTAAAGGAAAAATACAAGAAGCACTGCTCAAAGTCTGGCTGGACCATAATCAATTTAAACGAAGAGAAAATTAAAAAGAGTATTGCACACGAATTATCAAAAACCCACGAAAAAAGCGACGATACGTTGATCCAGCTGATGTGCAAAGTATGCGACGACACTCTGACCAAGAAAGCAGGACTAAAAACATACAGAACAACATACTGGTGGACGGATGAAATCGCGACCACGAGAGCCGCATGCGTCATGGCCAGGAGAAGATACCAACGCCAAAGCGCAAAAACTAACGAGCACGGAATCAACCAAGCGCTTAGCATAGCGTATAAAAGTAAAAAAAAGGAACTTCGGCAACTTATAAATAAAACCAAACAAGACCACTGGAAGAAACTCTGTACAGACCTAGAGAAGGACATATGGGGCGATGCCTTTCAGATCGTTAAGAGAAATCTAAAGCTTCGTCCACCAAATTTACCAATGACAATGGAAGTAGTTCGCCAAATTTCCGAAGTGCTGTTCCCACATCATACTCCTCTTGAGTGGGCACAACCCGATGTAAACAACATTCCACTCTTCAATGCCGACGAGTTATCCTTGGCCACAAAACGAATTAGAAGCGGCAGAGCCCCGGGACCAGATGGGATCCCTGCTGAGATTCTAAAAATAACAGCTCGACACCATCCGGATTTCATCCTGGACACCATGAATTCGCTGCTAGTTGCCGGAAACTTTCCAAATAAATGGAAGCGAGCAAAGCTCATCCTCATAAGAAAGGCGGACAAACCAATCGGAGAGCCAACATCATATAGACCTATCTGTTTACTGGATGTAGCAGGGAAATTGCTGGAACAGCTTCTGCTAAGAAGACTTAAAACGGAGCTCGACGCCGGAGCGGGACTATCGGATAGACAATATGGATTTAGATCTGGAAAATCTACCATAGATGCTATAACTTCCGTCCTAACCATCGCAAAATCAGCAAATTCCGGAACGCAAAGAACAAAAAAAATGTGCGCTCTCATTACATTTGATGTAAGAAACGCCTTCAATAGTGCCAGCTGGACTCATATAATGAATAGCCTGACAGCTATAGGGATATCACCTTACTTAACGAGAATGATAAGAAGCTATCTTAGTTGCAGGAGTCTGATACTGCAATCTGGACGACAGACTGAAGTGCGTGAAGTAAATAGTGGTGTCCCACAGGGATCTATACTGGGTCCTACCCTGTGGAACGTATTGTACGATGGGGTTTTAAGAATAAAACTTCCACTGGGAGCAACGACTATTGGATTCGCTGACGACCTAGCTCTGGTGGTAACTTCTAAGACAGAACAGGGGCTGATGGTAACGGCTAACCATGCAGTTAACAAAATCTGCGACTGGATAAAGTCTAAAAACTTATGTTTAGCTCCAGAGAAAACTGAGGCAGTTCTACTCATTGGCCTGAGGAAGCACAGACCGATAAAATTTAAGCTAGAGAATACACTAATATTCCCAAAAGAGCAGATCAAGTACCTGGGAATATTAATAGATAAAAGGCTCTCGTTCTCAGCGCACATATCAGAAGCAGCAGCGAAGGGGATGAAGACGATGGCAGCTATGCAAAGATTAATGCCCAACGTGGGTGGGGCAAAAAATGGTAAACGGAGGTTGCTGGGCTTGGTGGTCCAGTCTACTATGACGTACGGTGCGCAAATCTGGGCCAATGAACTCAAAAAAGAATCTAACGCACACAAACTTGCAAATGTCCAACGGAAAGTGGCCCTGCGTGTGTGTAGCTCATACCGAACAGTCTCTGGACAAGCCGCCCTGGTTATTGCCAGCATCTTCCCGATCGACCTAGTGGTAATGGAGCGGAAAAAGCTACAAGAGGCTGGCCACAACAGGCTTGTAAAAAGACGGGTCAGAGAAGATCTGCTGAAAGAATGGCAGGAACGATGGGAGTCCAGCGATAAAGGGCAATGGACAAAACTTCTGATCCCAGACGTAGCCACATGGGTGAACAGACAGCACGGCGAAACGAGCTACTACTTAACTCAAGTGCTAACAGGACACGGCTGCTTCAGAGACTACCTGTTCAATCTGGACCGAGCATCTGACGATCTGTGCGTGTACTGCGGAGAACAAGATAGTGTGAGCCATACAGTTTTCGACTGCTGCCGTTGGCAGGATGAAAGAAAAATACTTGAAATGTATCTGAATAAACCCATTGGCCCAAGAAGCCTAGTAAAGCAAATGTTGCAAAATAAAAAGAACTGGGACAAGATCCATGGGTACATTTGTAAAATTTTAAGCAGCAAGGAAAAAGATGAAAAAACTTTTAAGCAAATCTAACTACACCAGTCCACCCGCCACTCAGAGGTTATGCGATAAGCGGTTCCAGAGTGAACGGGTGTGACCTTTCCAGGGGGACCACTTGTCTGGAGCGGTGAAAGCCGCCAGCTACGCCCCCCCCAAAAAAAAAAAAAAAAGACATACTAGACAGACTAGACAGACTAGACAGACTAGACAGACTAGACAGACTAGACAGACTAGACAGACTAGACAGACTAGACAGACTAGACAGACTAGACAGACTAGACAGACTAGACAGACTAGACAGACTAGACAGACTAGACAGACTAGACAGACTAGACAGACTAGACAGACTAGACAGACTAGACAGACTAGACAGACTAGACAGACTAGACAGACTAGACAGACTAGACAGACTAGACAGACTAGACAGACTAGACAGACTAGACAGACTAGACAGACTAGACAGACTAGACAGACTAGACAGACTAGACAGACTAGACAGACTAGACAGACTAGACAGACTAGACAGACTAGACAGACTAGACAGACTAGACAGACTAGACAGACTAGACAGACTAGACAGACTAGACAGACTAGACAGACTAGACAGACTAGACAGACTAGACAGACTAGACAGACTAGACAGACTAGACAGACTAGACAGACTAGACAGACTAGACAGACTAGACAGACTAGACAGACTAGACAGACTAGACAGACTAGACAGACTAGACAGACTAGACAGACTAGACAGACTAGACAGACTAGACAGACTAGACAGACTAGACAGACTAGACAGACTAGACAGACTAGACAGACTAGACAGACTAGACAGACTAGACAGACTAGACAGACTAGACAGACTAGACAGACTAGACAGACTAGACAGACTAGACAGACTAGACAGACTAGACAGACTAGACAGACTAGACAGACTAGACAGACTAGACAGACTAGACAGACTAGACAGACTAGACAGACTAGACAGACTAGACAGACTAGACAGACTAGACAGACTAGACAGACTAGACAGACTAGACAGACTAGACAGACTAGACAGACTAGACAGACTAGACAGACTAGACAGACTAGACAGACTAGACAGACTAGACAGACTAGACAGACTAGACAGACTAGACAGACTAGACAGACTAGACAGACTAGACAGACTAGACAGACTAGACAGACTAGACAGACTAGACAGACTAGACAGACTAGTCAGACTAGACAGACTAGACAGACTAGACAGACTAGACAGACTAGACAGACTAGACAGACTAGACAGACTAGACAGACTAGACAGACTAGACAGACTAGACAGACTAGACAGACTAGACAGACTAGACAGACTAGACAGACTAGACAGACTAGACAGACTAGACAGACTAGACAGACTAGACAGACTAGACAGACTAGACAGACTAGACAGACTAGACAGACTAGACAGACTAGACAGACTAGACAGACTAGACAGACTAGACAGACTAGACAGACTAGACAGACTAGACAGACTAGACAGACTAGACAGACTAGACAGACTAGACAGACTAGACAGACTAGACAGACTAGACAGACTAGACAGACTAGACAGACTAGACAGACTAGACAGACTAGACAGACTAGACAGACTAGACAGACTAGACAGACTAGACAGACTAGACAGACTAGACAGACTAGACAGACTAGACAGACTAGACAGACTAGACAGACTAGACAGACTAGACAGACTAGACAGACTAGACAGACTAGACAGACTAGACAGACTAGACAGACTAGACAGACTAGACAGACTAGACAGACTAGACAGACTAGACAGACTAGACAGACTAGACAGACTAGACAGACTAGACAGACTAGACAGACTAGACAGACTAGACAGACTAGACAGACTAGACAGACTAGACAGACTAGACAGACTAGACAGACTAGACAGACTAGACAGACTAGACAGACTAGACAGACTAGACAGACTAGACAGACTAGACAGACTAGACAGACTAGACAGACTAGACAGACTAGACAGACTAGACAGACTAGACAGACTAGACAGACTAGACAGACTAGACAGACTAGACAGACTAGACAGACTAGACAGACTAGACAGACTAGACAGACTAGACAGACTAGACAGACTAGACAGACTAGACAGACTAGACAGACTAGACAGACTAGACAGACTAGACAGACTAGACAGACTAGACAGACTAGACAGACTAGACAGACTAGACAGACTAGACAGACTAGACAGACTAGACAGACTAGACAGACTAGACAGACTAGACAGACTAGACAGACTAGACAGACTAGACAGACTAGACAGACTAGACAGACTAGACAGACTAGACAGACTAGACAGACTAGACAGACTAGACAGACTAGACAGACTAGACAGACTAGACAGACTAGACAGACTAGACAGACTAGACAGACTAGACAGACTAGACAGACTAGACAGACTAGACAGACTAGACAGACTAGACAGACTAGACAGACTAGACAGACTAGACAGACTAGACAGACTAGACAGACTAGACAGACTAGACAGACTAGACAGACTAGACAGACTAGACAGACTAGACAGACTAGACAGACTAGACAGACTAGACAGACTAGACAGACTAGACAGACTAGACAGACTAGACAGACTAGACAGACTAGACAGACTAGACAGACTAGACAGACTAGACAGACTAGACAGACTAGACAGACTAGACAGACTAGACAGACTAGACAGACTAGACAGACTAGACAGACTAGACAGACTAGACAGACTAGACAGACTAGACAGACTAGACAGACTAGACAGACTAGACAGACTAGACAGACTAGACAGACTAGACAGACTAGACAGACTAGACAGACTAGACAGACTAGACAGACTAGACAGACTAGACAGACTAGACAGACTAGACAGACTAGACAGACTAGACAGACTAGACAGACTAGACAGACTAGACAGACTAGACAGACTAGACAGACTAGACAGACTAGACAGACTAGACAGACTAGACAGACTAGACAGACTAGACAGACTAGACAGACTAGACAGACTAGACAGACTAGACAGACTAGACAGACTAGACAGACTAGACAGACTAGACAGACTAGACAGACTAGACAGACTAGACAGACTAGACAGACTAGACAGACTAGACAGACTAGACAGACTAGACAGACTAGACAGACTAGACAGACTAGACAGACTAGACAGACTAGACAGACTAGACAGACTAGACAGACTAGACAGACTAGACAGACTAGACAGACTAGACAGACTAGACAGACTAGACAGACTAGACAGACTAGACAGACTAGACAGACTAGACAGACTAGACAGACTAGACAGACTAGACAGACTAGACAGACTAGACAGACTAGACAGACTAGACAGACTAGACAGACTAGACAGACTAGACAGACTAGACAGACTAGACAGACTAGACAGACTAGACAGACTAGACAGACTAGACAGACTAGACAGACTAGACAGACTAGACAGACTAGACAGACTAGACAGACTAGACAGACTAGACAGACTAGACAGACTAGACAGACTAGACAGACTAGACAGACTAGACAGACTAGACAGACTAGACAGACTAGACAGACTAGACAGACTAGACAGACTAGACAGACTAGACAGACTAGACAGACTAGACAGACTAGACAGACTAGACAGACTAGACAGACTAGACAGACTAGACAGACTAGACAGACTAGACAGACTAGACAGACTAGACAGACTAGACAGACTAGACAGACTAGACAGACTAGACAGACTAGACAGACTAGACAGACTAGACAGACTAGACAGACTAGACAGACTAGACAGACTAGACAGACTAGACAGACTAGACAGACTAGACAGACTAGACAGACTAGACAGACTAGACAGACTAGACAGACTAGACAGACTAGACAGACTAGACAGACTAGACAGACTAGACAGACTAGACAGACTAGACAGACTAGACAGACTAGACAGACTAGACAGACTAGACAGACTAGACAGACTAGACAGACTAGACAGACTAGACAGACTAGACAGACTAGACAGACTAGACAGACTAGACAGACTAGACAGACTAGACAGACTAGACAGACTAGACAGACTAGACAGACTAGACAGACTAGACAGACTAGACACAGACTAGACAGACTAGACAGACTAGACAGACTAGACAGACTAGACAGACTAGACAGACTAGACAGACTAGACAGACTAGACAGACTAGACAGACTAGACAGACTAGACAGACTAGACAGACTAGACAGACTAGACAGACTAGACAGACTAGACAGACTAGACAGACTAGACAGACTAGACAGACTAGACAGACTAGACCGACTAGACAGACTAGACAGACTAGACCGACTAGACAGACTAGACAGACTAGACAGACTAGACAGACTAGACAGACTAGACAGACTAGACAGACTAGACAGACTAGACAGACTAGACAGACTAGACAGACTAGACAGACTAGACAGACTAGACAGACTAGACAGACTAGACAGACTAGACAGACTAGACAGACTAGACAGACTAGACAGACTAGACAGACTAGACAGACTAGACAGACTAGACAGACTAGACAGACTAGACAGACTAGACAGACTAGACAGACTAGACAGACTAGACAGACTAGACAGACTAGACAGACTAGACAGACTAGACAGACTAGACAGACTAGACAGACTAGACAGACTAGACAGACTAGACAGACTAGACAGACTAGACAGACTAGACAGACTAGACAGACTAGACAGACTAGACAGACTAGACAGACTAGACAGACTAGACAGACTAGACAGACTAGACAGACTAGACAGACTAGACAGACTAGACAGACTAGACAGACTAGACAGACTAGACAGACTAGACAGACTAGACAGACTAGACAGACTAGACAGACTAGACAGACTAGACAGACTAGACAGACTAGACAGACTAGACAGACTAGACAGACTAGACAGACTAGACAGACTAGACAGACTAGACAGACTAGACAGACTAGACAGACTAGACAGACTAGACAGACTAGACAGACTAGACAGACTAGACAGACTAGACAGACTAGACAGACTAGACAGACTAGACAGACTAGACAGACTAGACAGACTAGACAGACTAGACAGACTAGACAGACTAGACAGACTAGACAGACTAGACAGACTAGACAGACTAGACAGACTAGACAGACTAGACAGACTAGACAGACTAGACAGACTAGACAGACTAGACAGACTAGACAGACTAGACAGACTAGACAGACTAGACAGACTAGACAGACTAGACAGACTAGACAGACTAGACAGACTAGACAGACTAGACAGACTAGACAGACTAGACAGACTAGACAGACTAGACAGACTAGACAGACTAGACAGACTAGACAGACTAGACAGACTAGACAGACTAGACAGACTAGACAGACTAGACAGACTAGACAGACTAGACAGACTAGACAGACTAGACAGACTAGACAGACTAGACAGACTAGACAGACTAGACAGACTAGACAGACTAGACAGACTAGACAGACTAGACAGACTAGACAGACTAGACAGACTAGACAGACTAGACAGACTAGACAGACTAGACAGACTAGACAGACTAGACAGACTAGACAGACTAGACAGACTAGACAGACTAGACAGACTAGACAGACTAGACAGACTAGACAGACTAGACAGACTAGACAGACTAGACAGACTAGACAGACTAGACAGACTAGACAGACTAGACAGACTAGACAGACTAGACAGACTAGACAGACTAGACAGACTAGACAGACTAGACAGACTAGACAGACTAGACAGACTAGACAGACTAGACAGACTAGACAGACTAGACAGACTAGACAGACTAGACAGACTAGACAGACTAGACAGACTAGACAGACTAGACAGACTAGACAGACTAGACAGACTAGACAGACTAGACAGACTAGACAGACTAGACAGACTAGACAGACTAGACAGACTAGACAGACTAGACAGACTAGACAGACTAGACAGACTAGACAGACTAGACAGACTAGACAGACTAGACAGACTAGACAGACTAGACAGACTAGACAGACTAGACAGACTAGACAGACTAGACAGACTAGACAGACTAGACAGACTAGACAGACTAGACAGACTAGACAGACTAGACAGACTAGACAGACTAGACAGACTAGACAGACTAGACAGACTAGACAGACTAGACAGACTAGACAGACTAGACAGACTAGACAGACTAGACAGACTAGACAGACTAGACAGACTAGACAGACTAGACAGACTAGACAGACTAGACAGACTAGACAGACTAGACAGACTAGACAGACTAGACAGACTAGACAGACTAGACAGACTAGACAGACTAGACAGACTAGACAGACTAGACAGACTAGACAGACTAGACAGACTAGACAGACTAGACAGACTAGACAGACTAGACAGACTAGACAGACTAGACAGACTAGACAGACTAGACAGACTAGACAGACTAGACAGACTAGACAGACTAGACAGACTAGACAGACTAGACAGACTAGACAGACTAGACAGACTAGACAGACTAGACAGACTAGACAGACTAGACAGACTAGACAGACTAGACAGACTAGACAGACTAGACAGACTAGACAGACTAGACAGACTAGACAGACTAGACAGACTAGACAGACTAGACAGACTAGACAGACTAGACAGACTAGACAGACTAGACAGACTAGACAGACTAGACAGACTAGACAGACTAGACAGACTAGACAGACTAGACAGACTAGACAGACTAGACAGACTAGACAGACTAGACAGACTAGACAGACTAGACAGACTAGACAGACTAGACAGACTAGACAGACTAGACAGACTAGACAGACTAGACAGACTAGACAGACTAGACAGACTAGACAGACTAGACAGACTAGACAGACTAGACAGACTAGACAGACTAGACAGACTAGACAGACTAGACAGACTAGACAGACTAGACAGACTAGACAGACTAGACAGACTAGACAGACTAGACAGACTAGACAGACTAGACAGACTAGACAGACTAGACAGACTAGACAGACTAGACAGACTAGACAGACTAGACAGACTAGACAGACTAGACAGACTAGACAGACTAGACAGACTAGACAGACTAGACAGACTAGACAGACTAGACAGACTAGACAGACTAGACAGACTAGACAGACTAGACAGACTAGACAGACTAGACAGACTAGACAGACTAGACAGACTAGACAGACTAGACAGACTAGACAGACTAGACAGACTAGACAGACTAGACAGACTAGACAGACTAGACAGACTAGACAGACTAGACAGACTAGACAGACTAGACAGACTAGACAGACTAGACAGACTAGACAGACTAGACAGACTAGACAGACTAGACAGACTAGACAGACTAGACAGACTAGACAGACTAGACAGACTAGACAGACTAGACAGACTAGACAGACTAGACAGACTAGACAGACTAGACAGACTAGACAGACTAGACAGACTAGACAGACTAGACAGACTAGACAGACTAGACAGACTAGTCAGACTAGACAGACTAGACAGACTAGACAGACTAGACAGACTAGACAGACTAGACAGACTAGACAGACTAGACAGACTAGACAGACTAGACAGACTAGACAGACTAGACAGACTAGACAGACTAGACAGACTAGACAGACTAGACAGACTAGACAGACTAGACAGACTAGACAGACTAGACAGACTAGACAGACTAGACAGACTAGACAGACTAGACAGACTAGACAGACTAGACAGACTAGACAGACTAGACAGACTAGACAGACTAGACAGACTAGACAGACTAGACAGACTAGACAGACTAGACAGACTAGACAGACTAGACAGACTAGACAGACTAGACAGACTAGACAGACTAGACAGACTAGACAGACTAGACAGACTAGACAGACTAGACAGACTAGACAGACTAGACAGACTAGACAGACTAGACAGACTAGACAGACTAGACAGACTAGACAGACTAGACAGACTAGACAGACTAGACAGACTAGACAGACTAGACAGACTAGACAGACTAGACAGACTAGACAGACTAGACAGACTAGACAGACTAGACAGACTAGACAGACTAGACAGACTAGACAGACTAGACAGACTAGACAGACTAGACAGACTAGACAGACTAGACAGACTAGACAGACTAGACAGACTAGACAGACTAGACAGACTAGACAGACTAGACAGACTAGACAGACTAGACAGACTAGACAGACTAGACAGACTAGACAGACTAGACAGACTAGACAGACTAGACAGACTAGACAGACTAGACAGACTAGACAGACTAGACAGACTAGACAGACTAGACAGACTAGACAGACTAGACAGACTAGACAGACTAGACAGACTAGACAGACTAGACAGACTAGACAGACTAGACAGACTAGACAGACTAGACAGACTAGACAGACTAGACAGACTAGACAGACTAGACAGACTAGACAGACTAGACAGACTAGACAGACTAGACAGACTAGACAGACTAGACAGACTAGACAGACTAGACAGACTAGACAGACTAGACAGACTAGACAGACTAGACAGACTAGACAGACTAGACAGACTAGACAGACTAGACAGACTAGACAGACTAGACAGACTAGACAGACTAGACAGACTAGACAGACTAGACAGACTAGACAGACTAGACAGACTAGACAGACTAGACAGACTAGACAGACTAGACAGACTAGACAGACTAGACAGACTAGACAGACTAGACAGACTAGACAGACTAGACAGACTAGACAGACTAGACAGACTAGACAGACTAGACAGACTAGACAGACTAGACAGACTAGACAGACTAGACAGACTAGACAGACTAGACAGACTAGACAGACTAGACAGACTAGACAGACTAGACAGACTAGACAGACTAGACAGACTAGACAGACTAGACAGACTAGACAGACTAGACAGACTAGACAGACTAGACAGACTAGACAGACTAGACAGACTAGACAGACTAGACAGACTAGACAGACTAGACAGACTAGACAGACTAGACAGACTAGACAGACTAGACAGACTAGACAGACTAGACAGACTAGACAGACTAGACAGACTAGACAGACTAGACAGACTAGACAGACTAGACAGACTAGACAGACTAGACAGACTAGACAGACTAGACAGACTAGACAGACTAGACAGACTAGACAGACTAGACAGACTAGACAGACTAGACAGACTAGACAGACTAGACAGACTAGACAGACTAGACAGACTAGACAGACTAGACAGACTAGACAGACTAGACAGACTAGACAGACTAGACAGACTAGACAGACTAGACAGACTAGACAGACTAGACAGACTAGACAGACTAGACAGACTAGACAGACTAGACAGACTAGACAGACTAGACAGACTAGACAGACTAGACAGACTAGACAGACTAGACAGACTAGACAGACTAGACAGACTAGACAGACTAGACAGACTAGACAGACTAGACAGACTAGACAGACGTAGACAGACTAGACAGACTAGACAGACTAGACAGACTAGACAGACTAGACAGACTAGACAGACTAGACAGACTAGACAGACTAGACAGACTAGACAGACTAGACAGACTAGACAGACTAGACAGACTAGACAGACTAGACAGACTAGACAGACTAGACAGACTAGACAGACTAGACAGACTAGACAGACTAGACAGACTAGACAGACT
>CALYMW010000214.1:0-51478 GCA_944588485.1 Phosphuga atrata | reverse complement strand
TTCTGTCTAGTCTTGTCTGTCTAGTCTTGTCTGTCTAGTCTTGTCTGTCTAGTCTTGTCTGTCTAGTCTTGTCTGTCTAGTCTTGTCTGTCTAGTCTTGTCTGTCTAGTCTTGTCTGTCTAGTCTTGTCTGTCTAGTCTTGTCTGTCTAGTCTTGTCTGTCTAGTCTTGTCTGTCTAGTCTTGTCTGTCTAGTCTTGTCTGTCTAGTCTTGTCTGTCTAGTCTTGTCTGTCTAGTCTTGTCTGTCTAGTCTTGTCTGTCTAGTCTTGTCTGTCTAGTCTTGTCTGTCTAGTCTTGTCTGTCTAGTCTTGTCTGTCTAGTCTTGTCTGTCTAGTCTTGTCTGTCTAGTCTTGTCTGTCTAGTCTTGTCTGTCTAGTCTTGTCTGTCTAGTCTTGTCTGTCTAGTCTTGTCTGTCTAGTCTTGTCTGTCTAGTCTTGTCTGTCTAGTCTTGTCTGTCTAGTCTTGTCTGTCTAGTCTTGTCTGTCTAGTCTTGTCTGTCTAGTCTTGTCTGTCTAGTCTTGTCTGTCTAGTCTTGTCTGTCTAGTCTTGTCTGTCTAGTCTTGTCTGTCTAGTCTTGTCTGTCTAGTCTTGTCTGTCTAGTCTTGTCTGTCTAGTCTTGTCTGTCTAGTCTTGTCTGTCTAGTCTTGTCTGTCTAGTCTTGTCTGTCTAGTCTTGTCTGTCTAGTCTTGTCTGTCTAGTCTTGTCTGTCTAGTCTTGTCTGTCTAGTCTTGTCTGTCTAGTCTTGTCTGTCTAGTCTTGTCTGTCTAGTCTTGTCTGTCTAGTCTTGTCTGTCTAGTCTTGTCTGTCTAGTCTTGTCTGTCTAGTCTTGTCTGTCTAGTCTTGTCTGTCTAGTCTTGTCTGTCTAGTCTTGTCTGTCTAGTCTTGTCTGTCTAGTCTTGTCTGTCTAGTCTTGTCTGTCTAGTCTTGTCTGTCTAGTCTTGTCTGTCTAGTCTTGTCTGTCTAGTCTTGTCTGTCTAGTCTTGTCTAGTCTTGTCTGTCTAGTCTTGTCTGTCTAGTCTTGTCTGTCTAGTCTTGTCTGTCTAGTCTTGTCTGTCTAGTCTGTCTTAGTCTTGTCTGTCTAGTCTTGTCTGTCTAGTCTTGTCTGTCTAGTCTTGTCTGTCTAGTCTTGTCTGTCTAGTCTTGTCTGTCTAGTCTTGTCTGTCTAGTCTTGTCTGTCTAGTCTTGTCTGTCTAGTCTTGTCTGTCTAGTCTTGTCTGTCTAGTCTTGTCTGTCTAGTCTTGTCTGTCTAGTCTTGTCTGTCTAGTCTTGTCTGTCTAGTCTTGTCTGTCTAGTCTTGTCTGTCTAGTCTTGTCTGTCTAGTCTTGTCTGTCTAGTCTTGTCTGTCTAGTCTTGTCTGTCTAGTCTTGTCTGTCTAGTCTTGTCTGTCTAGTCTTGTCTGTCTAGTCTTGTCTGTCTAGTCTTGTCTGTCTAGTCTTGTCTGTCTAGTCTTGTCTGTCTAGTCTTGTCTGTCTAGTCTTGTCTGTCTAGTCTTGTCTGTCTAGTCTTGTCTGTCTAGTCTTGTCTGTCTAGTCTTGTCTGTCTAGTCTTGTCTGTCTAGTCTTGTCTGTCTAGTCTTGTCTGTCTAGTCTTGTCTGTCTAGTCTTGTCTGTCTAGTCTTGTCTGTCTAGTCTTGTCTGTCTAGTCTTGTCTGTCTAGTCTTGTCTGTCTAGTCTTGTCTGTCTAGTCTTGTCTGTCTGTCTAGTCTTGTCTGTCTAGTCTTGTCTGTCTAGTCTTGTCTGTCTTGTCTTGTCTAGTCTTGTCTTGTCTGTCTAGTCTTGTCTGTCTAGTCTTGTCTGTCTAGTCTTGTCTGTCTAGTCTTGTCTGTCTAGTCTTGTCTGTCTAGTCTTGTCTGTCTAGTCTTGTCTGTCTAGTCTTGTCTGTCTAGTCTTGTCTGTCTAGTCTTGTCTGTCTAGTCTTGTCTGTCTAGTCTTGTCTGTCTAGTCTTGTCTGTCTAGTCTTGTCTGTCTAGTCTTGTCTGTCTAGTCTTGTCTGTCTAGTCTTGTCTGTCTAGTCTTGTCTGTCTAGTCTTGTCTGTCTAGTCTTGTCTGTCTAGTCTTGTCTGTCTAGTCTTGTCTGTCTAGTCTTGTCTGTCTAGTCTTGTCTGTCTAGTCTTGTCTGTCTAGTCTTGTCTGTCTAGTCTTGTCTGTCTAGTCTTGTCTGTCTAGTCTTGTCTGTCTAGTCTTGTCTGTCTAGTCTTGTCTGTCTAGTCTTGTCTGTCTAGTCTTGTCTGTCTAGTCTTGTCTGTCTAGTCTTGTCTGTCTAGTCTTGTCTGTCTAGTCTTGTCTGTCTAGTCTTGTCTGTCTAGTCTTGTCTGTCTAGTCTTGTCTGTCTAGTCTTGTCTGTCTAGTCTTGTCTGTCTAGTCTTGTCTGTCTAGTCTTGTCTGTCTAGTCTTGTCTGTCTAGTCTTGTCTGTCTAGTCTTGTCTGTCTAGTCTTGTCTGTCTAGTCTTGTCTGTCTAGTCTTGTCTGTCTAGTCTTGTCTGTCTAGTCTTGTCTGTCTAGTCTTGTCTGTCTAGTCTTGTCTGTCTAGTCTTGTCTGTCTAGTCTTGTCTGTCTAGTCTTGTCTGTCTAGTCTTGTCTGTCTAGTCTTGTCTGTCTAGTCTTGTCTGTCTAGTCTTGTCTGTCTAGTCTTGTCTGTCTAGTCTTGTCTGTCTAGTCTTGTCTGTCTAGTCTTGTCTGTCTAGTCTTGTCTGTCTAGTCTTGTCTGTCTAGTCTTGTCTGTCTAGTCTTGTCTGTCTAGTCTTGTCTGTCTAGTCTTGTCTGTCTAGTCTTGTCTGTCTAGTCTTGTCTGTCTAGTCTTGTCTGTCTAGTCTTGTCTGTCTAGTCTTGTCTGTCTAGTCTTGTCTGTCTAGTCTTGTCTGTCTAGTCTTGTCTGTCTAGTCTTGTCTGTCTCTGAGTAGACGCCGAAGTGAGTGGATGTGTAGCTTTGTGCTCCGCATTTGGGTGGCTCAATAATATTTTGTAATATTATTACTTAGTAAAATATTTAGTTATATTGCCTAGCTACTATAATTAATTAACTGGTTGGTTGTTAATTAGTGTATTTAGCTATTTTTCTATCTGCGGTTTAGAGTTTTCTTTCTTTGATTTATAAAAGTGTTTCATTTCAGTTTAATTTGTGTCCCAGCACGCGGCGTGAGTTTTATCGCCTTAAATTCATATTTTTTTGCCTCTCTTTCTTATCTTATCTTTTGAGATAAGAATAATCCAACGCCGCGGATTTTCTTGCTTCAGTTACTGTAGCACGATGTCGGCGGCCAATTTTTTCACCCCCCAGTAGGGGAGTGCTTGTTTAATTTATTTTTAGCTTTGGGGAGAATCCGTTCAGTATGGAATCTTTCCTGAAGCAGATAGTAAGCAGGGGTACAGGGGATATGGAAAGCCGGGCGAGGAGCCAGTCCATTGGTGAAACCCCGAAGAAAAGAAAAGTGGCGGATCGGTCGACGGATGACGTCGACGCTTACAAAAAAACTGAGTGCTCGATTGTCTTTACGATCGTGGAGGCGATTGGGGCACTCAATAGACAGGTGGAGGAGCTGGAGAGAGCCATCGCTGGAGGAAGCAGCACGAAGCGTGACATCAAGGAAGCAGCAGCGCGAGTCAGGAGGACAACAAATGTTTTCTCGCGCCACTCCGTGACCAGTTGGTTCGAGGAGCATCGCTTCCAGCCCATTGAGAAGGTACTGTACGACGTTGAGGTACAAACGGTAGGTACGGTGTGTAAGGAAGTCAGCACCCAAACGGAGGCTGAATGTAGAATCACCAGTGCGCTAAAGCCGGGGATGAATGTACAGGAGTACATATCCCTGGCGAGGGAGAGGTGGTCCGAGGACGCCTTCACCGTGGTGAAGATGGCCAAGGGCTCTCCTCTGGCCAGGGACGAGGATGTACTCCTGTTAGTTGCAGGAGAGAAAGGGGATAACTGTGGACAGCTGGTCTGGGGGATGCTCGACCAGCTCCCTCAGGCCAAGCGAGTGGCTGAAGGCTTGAATGTAGGTTCCGTGGCCTACATCAAGAGCGAGAATGTGGTGTGTATGGGAGGCGATGAGTCGTTGGACTCCGAGAGGAAGTACCACTTCATCGCCCGGCTGGATGATAATAAGGTCGAGGGCGCCGAAGAAAAGGCGTTCGAGACCTTATTAAGGATGAAAGGTCTTTGTGAGAAGACTGAGAGAAAGAGGTTCGCTATCGGTGTGGCTGGTAACCTTAATATGTGGCTAGTACGAAAGATGGCTGAATGCGTGTGGCATGGCACAGGAGTTGAGCTAACCCTGTGCTGGATGAATGCGGAGGGCCAAAAGCCCAGAGTGGAAGAGGCCGGTGGCACCAGAAAGGCAGAAACCTTACTGGTGAGGAGGGCAGAGGGTGTTTCTTACGCCCATATGGTGAATGTTCTTAAGAAGGAAGTAGACATGGAGGATATAAATGTAAGGGTGATGAGGAAAACCCACGCTGGCGACCTCATCGTCAGAGTGAATGATGATGGGGAAAAGAAGCGACTGGCAGAGCGAATGGCCCTAGTGACTGAGGCTGTAAGGGATGTCCGGACGGAGGTGGGGCTCAGAAATGTCATTGTTAGGGGCATGGATGAGGCTACCACCACCGATGAGGTGAAAGGAGCCATTCAGAAGGCCGCTGAATGTAAGGAGTGTGTGGTAAAGTCTCTCCGCACAGTGCGCGGAGGGGCCAGTATGGCAGTTGTCACTCTTCCAGTAAGAGCGGCACAAACCATACTGGAGAAAGGCAGAATAAAAGTTGGATGGATCATGTGCCGAGTGACCGAAGACAATAAGCCGATCAGGTGCTACAGATGCCTTGGCTTCGGGCACCTGGCGGCAGCATGCAAGGGAATAGAAAGAAAGAATGCGTGTTTGCGATGCGACGAAAGTGGGCACAAAGCACACGAGTGCAGGGCCAAAGAGGCTAAGTGCTTCGTGTGCGGAGTGAGTGGGCATAGGGCGGACTCCATGAACTGTCCTGCGTACAGGAAACTGTGCAGGGAAAGTATGAAAGGGACGTCCCAAAGAAACAGATTATGCTAGTATTGCAGACGAATTCAAATAGGAATGCGGCTGCAATGGAGCTGGTATGGAAGACGGTGCATGATGAGAGAGTGGATGTGGCCATTGTCTCCGAACCAAATCTTCGGACTATTGGTAAGGGAGGCTGGCACGTGGACCAGTGTAAGAATGTTGCTGTGAGGATTTTCCAATCGGAAAATCCTATGGTTAAGTGTGGATGTGGAAATGGATATGTGTGGGTCGAATGGGAAAACTGGGTCCTGTATGGGTGCTACATCTCGCCTAACATAATGTTAGAGCAGTTTGTAGCTTTTATGGATGAGCTAAGGGCCAGTATGAAAAGCTGGTCCAAAGAGATTGTTGTCGGGGGGAATTTCAACGCCAAGTCCGCTTGGTGGGGATCCCCTAGAGAGGATGAGAGAGGGAGAATGATGGAAGAGTGGCTGGCAGAGGAGGACCTGGTGGTTCACAACAGTGGGAATGTGCCTACCTTCGTGCGGGGTGAAAGTATGTCTTTCATAGACATCACTTTTAGCACCTCACGGATTGCAGGCAGAGTGAAAGAGTGGCGTGTCAGACAGGGAGAGAATCTGAGTGATCACCAGGATATTCTCTTCGACGTACGAAAGGATATTTCTGACGGACCGGTTGCTTGTGGAACGAATGGATGGAGAGTGGACAAGAGTCTACTAGAAAGATTGGGAGACGTTATGAAAGAGCTGGCTGAAAGGACAGGCCCCGAAAATGAATTGCGGAGCTCCTGCGAAGCAGTTCTTCACGGGGCCTGTGATGCGGTGTTTCGGAGAAAACGGAGGGGCGTCAGAGGCAGGAAGCCAGTTTACTGGTGGAATGAGCAGGTAGCTGAAAAGCGTAAAACCTGTTTGCGTGACAGGACATGCATGGTGAGGAGTAATAGGCGAGCAAATGAGGAAGTGCGTGAGGATTGCAGAAGGAGGTATAACTTGGCGCGCAGGGCACTTCGCAGAACCATCGCGAACTCCAAGCAAGAAGCTTGGAGAGTGCTCTGCGAAGAAGTGAATAATAACATCTGGGGTGACGGCTATAAGATCGTCACCAGAAAAATTGCGCACAGGGTTAATACTCTCCGGGGGGATAGCCTAATGACGGAAGTCAAGAAGCTGTTCCCAGTACATGAGCGAATGAACTGGCTGGAACCCGTGGGATGGAGATCGGCGCCCCTTTTCACTCCGGCCGAGCTGCAGAGTGCAGTTGGCCGGATGAAGGAGGGAAAAGCGCCGGGTCCTGATGGTGTTCCACCGGAAGCGTGCAAGGCATGTGTGTGAGGACATGTGCTTGAGCATGATGAATGAATTGTTGATGAATGGCAGTTTCCCCAAAGAGTGGAAGAGAGCGAGACTGGTGATGATTGAAAAAGAGCGAAAGGAAGGAGAGGAAGCTAATTACAGGCCAATCTGCCTACTGAATGGTATAGCGAAGATGTTTGAGAGTATGATCGGAGCTAGGATAAATGAGGATCTCGAGAGGGCAGGGGGTCTTTCAGAGGAACAGTATGGGTTCAGAGGCGGCCGCACTACGGTGAACGCAATGATGCGTGTGATAGACAGAGCAAGGTTAGCAAATACGGGTCCATGGCGTACCCGTAGCTACTGCGCGCTTGTAACCCTGGACGTGAAAAATGCCTTCAATTCGGTCCCATTAGGCGGAATTATGGAGGCTTTGGAACTAAAGGGGGTAGCTCCCTACCTTCGAAAGATGGTGGGGAGCTACTTGTTATACTAATGATAGGGAGATAGTGACTGTGGAAGGTAAAATTTTCAAAATGAGTGCGGGTGTTCCACAGGGTTCGGTTCTTGGGCCGATACTGTGGAACATATTTTATGATGAGGTTTTGAGATTGAGGCTGCCAGACGGGGTTACACTCGTAGGGTACGCTGATGACTTAGCGGTGGTCGCTGTCGCAAGAACGGAAGAAAGTCTGAAAGCGATAATAAATGAGGCAATTGGTAGGATTGATCGGTGGATGGGGAAAAAAGGGCTTGCTCTGGCTCCCCACAAAACCGAGGCGGTCCTGCTAATTGGGAGAAGAAAGCTGCGTGAATTGACCGTGCGAATGGGGACAGTTGACGTACCGGCTCGGGAATCTGTAAGATACCTTGGGGTAGAGCTCCAGCGAAATCTCAGGGTGTCCGACCAGGTCACCCGGGTGGTGAGCAAGGCTACAGCATGTGTGAGAGCACTTGGACGGCTGATGCCCAACATAGGTGGGCCGTTGGCCTCCAAGAGGAGGGTTATGAATGAGGTCGTGCACTCCATTCTCCTGTATGGGGTGCCGGCATGGATAAATGCGTTCAGGATTGAATGTTATAGAGCGAGACTGATGAGAGTGCAAAGGTGTATGCTGCTACGTGTGTGCAGCGCATACAGGACTGTTTCTGGCGACGCCGTGGCGGTTGTTGCTGGAGTTATCCCGTTAGACGTTCTAGCGCATGAAAGGGTGAGAGTTTGGGGAGGCAATGACCCTAGAAATGAAAGGGAAAAAACGATGCGTGTGTGGCAAGAGCTATGGCAGGGGTCGGAAAAGGGAGCCTGGACCAGGCAACTGATTCCGACTATCGATGAATGGGTCAACCGTGGGCACGGGGAGGTGAATTATCACCTCACCCAGGCGCTTACGGGGCATGGATGCTTTGTGTCTTACCTGGTGCGCATTGGGAAACTGGTTGAGGCTCACTGTAGGTACTGTGGAGCGACTGAGGACACTGCGGAGCATACCATCTTCGAGTGTACGAGATGGGAGAGAATGAGGAGCGCCGCAGAATGCAAGGTGGGAGAGAATTTGAACAAGGAGAGTATGGTGAGAATCATGCTCCGCAGTGAGTATGAATGGGGCGTGCTGACTGTAATGATAGGTTATATAATGAGGAGAAAGGAGAAGGATGAAAGGGACGAGCGTAAGGCGGGTCCAGTGGTTGCTACGCGCGAGCCGAGCGTGCCATCGCCGGGCCCCCCTTAGTGCGAAGGGGGCGCACAAATTTATTGTAAACACTGATGTGAGGGGGGGCACAGCGATTAACGACGCGCCCGGCACAACGAATGAATGGATGAATGCTTTGGATATGAAAGGGGGAGGAACGTGGTGAAGTTATGCCAAATTTTGGATTCCATCACGTTCTCTCTGGTTTTGACTGGGGGGTCTGAATGGTGGGGTTTTTTTAGTGGGTCGCCCCTTTTGGGGGGCAGCCCCACACTACCACTCGACACGGGTCGGGTGGTGTCTGTTTGCAGATTTTCACCTCCAGCACGTGCAAAAAAAAAAAAAAAAGTCTTGTCTGTCTAGTCTTCTCTGTCTAGTCTTGTCTGTCTAGTCTTCTCGGTCTAGTCTTCTCTGTCTAGTTTTGTCTGTCTAGTCTTGTCTGTCTAGTCTTGTCTGTCTAGTCTTGTCTGTCTAGTCTTGCCTGTCTAGTCTTGTCTGTCTAGTCTTGTCTGTCTAGTCTTGTCTGTCTAGTCTTGTCTGTCTAGTTTTGTCTGTCTAGTCTTGTCTGTCTAGTCTTGTCTGTCTAGCCTTGTCTGTCTAGTCTTGTCTGTCTAGTCTTGTCTGTCTAGTCTTGTCTGTCTAGTCTTGTCTGTCTAGTCTTGTCTGTCTAGTCTTGTCTGTCTAGTCTTGTCTGTCTAGTCTTGTCTGTCTAGTCTTGTCTGTCTAGTCTTGTCTGTCTAGTCTTGTCTGTCTAGTGTTGTCTGTCTAGTCTTGTCTGTCTAGTCTTGTCTGTCTAGTCTTGTCTGTCTAGTCTTGTCTGTCTAGTGTTGTCTGTCTAGTCTTGTCTGTCTAGTCTTGTCTGTCTAGTCTTGTCTGTCTAGTCTTGTCTGTCTAGTCTTGTCTGTCTAGTCTTGTCTGTCTAGTCTTGTCTGTCTAGTCTTGTCTGTCTAGTCTTGTCTGTCTAGTCTTGTCTGTCTAGTCTTGTCTGTCTAGTCTTGTCTGTCTAGTCTTGTCTGTCTAGTCTTGTCTGTCTAGTCTTGTCTGTCTAGTCTTGTCTGTCTAGTCTTGTCTGTCTAGTCTTGTCTGTCTAGTCTTGTCTGTCTAGTCTTGTCTGTCTAGTCTTGTCTGTCTAGTCTTGTCTGTCTAGTCTTGTCTGTCTAGTCTTGTCTGTCTAGTCTTGTCTGTCTAGTCTTGTCTGTCTAGTCTTGTCTGTCTAGTCTTGTCTGTCTAGTCTTGTCTGTCTAGTCTTGTCTGTCTAGTCTTGTCTGTCTAGTCTTGTCTGTCTAGTCTTGTCTGTCTAGTCTTGTCTGTCTAGTCTTGTCTGTCTAGTCTTGTCTGTCTAGTCTTGTCTGTCTAGTCTTGTCTGTCTAGTCTTGTCTGTCTAGTCTTGTCTGTCTAGTCTTGTCTGTCTAGTCTTGTCTGTCTAGTCTTGTCTGTCTAGTCTTGTCTGTCTAGTCTTGTCTGTCTAGTCTTGTCTGTCTAGTCTTGTCTGTCTAGTCTTGTCTGTCTAGTCTTGTCTGTCTAGTCTTGTCTGTCTAGTCTTGTCTGTCTAGTCTTGTCTGTCTAGTCTTGTCTGTCTAGTCTTGTCTGTCTAGTCTTGTCTGTCTAGTCTTGTCTGTCTAGTCTTGTCTGTCTAGTCTTGTCTGTCTAGTCTTGTCTGTCTAGTCTTGTCTGTCTAGTCTTGTCTGTCTAGTCTTGTCTATCTAGTCTTGTCTGTCTAGTCTTGTCTCTCTAGTCTTGTCTGTCTAGTCTTGTCTGTCTAGTTTTGTCTGTCTAGTCTTGTCTGTCTAGTCTTGTCTGTCTAGTCTTGTCTGTCTAGTCTTGTCTGTCTAGTCTTGTCTGTCTAGTCTTGTCTGTCTAGTCTTGTCTGTCTAGTCTTGTCTTTCTAGTCTTGTCTGTCTAGTCTTGTCTGTCTAGTCTTGTCTGTCTAGTCTTGTCTGTCTAGTCTTGTCTGTCTAGTCTTGTCTGTCTAGTCTTGTCTGTCCAGTCTTGTCTGTCTAGTCTTGTCTGTCTAGTCTTGTCTGTCTAGTCTTGTCTGTCTAGTCTTGTCTGTCTAGTCTTGTCTGTCTAGTCTGTCTAGTCTTGTCTGTCTAGTCTTGTCTGTCTAGTCTTGTCTGTCTAGTCTTGTATGTCTAGTCTTGTCTGTCTAGCCTTGTCTGTCTAGTCTTGTCTTTTTTTTTTTCAGAGAGGAGGGGGAATGCATTGTTGCACACCGGATAATCAAACCCGTGTAGTGTGGGGCTCTCTGATCGAGTTCTTCGTGACCAGCATACCTACTAAACCCCCTCCTCTGTCTCTACACTACACTCCACCCGGAACTGCGTGAGCATTACTTCAGGTGGGTGGTGGTGTTTGTACCAATTGTTTCCTTACTGTTATTTTTATTGTCCTTTACTCGTTTCGATTTCGTCTTTCGTCTTCTGTCGTATTAGTTATGCAGTCGTGTGATAAACCATTTTTCGGTCTTTTCGTCACATATCTAGTCGTCACATATCTAGTCGCTTCTTTGTGTTTCGTGTGATATTATAATCGCCTTCCATTCTCTCTCCATTTGTTCTTTTCCCAACATGATTTCGGTTATGTAAGCTTGTACTGCATCCCAGTTATGCTCACTTTCTAACATAACTTCCATGATGTTCTGTTCTTCTAGTTTTGTACCGCCTAGTGTGTCTAGTCTTGTATGTCTAGTCTTGTCTGTCTAGTCTTGTCTGTCTAGTCTTGTCTGTCTAGTCTTGTCTGTCTAGTCTTGTCTGTCTAGTCTTGTCTGTCTAGTCTTGTCTGTCTAGTCTTGTCTGTCTAGTCTTGTCTGTCTAGTCTTGTCTGTCTAGTCTTGTCTGTCTAGTCTTGTCTGTCTAGTCTTGTCTGTCTAGTCTTGTCTGTCTAGTCTTGTCTGTCTAGTCTTGTCTGTCTAGTCTTGTCTGTCTAGTCTTGTCTGTCTAGTCTTGTCTGTCTACTCTTGTCTGTCTAGTCTTGTCTGTCTAGTCTTGTCTGTCTAGTCTTGTCTGTCTAGTCTTGTCTGTCTAGTCTTGTCTGTCTAGTCTTGTCTGTCTAGTCTTGTCTGTCTAGTCTTGTCTGTCTAGTCTTGTCTGTCTAGTCTTGTCTGTCTAGTCTTGTCTGTCTAGTCTTGTCTGTCTAGTCTTGTCTGTCTAGTCTTGTCTGTCTAGTCTTGTCTGTCTAGTCTTGTCTGTCTAGTCTTGTCTGTCTAGTCTTGTCTGTCTAGTCTTGTCTGTCTAGTCTTGTCTGTCTAGTCAAAAAAAAAAAAAAAATCAAAAATCAAAATATTTATTTCATTATGTAAGCAATACATATACGGACTATTACATTTTGATGAACATAACAGTAGTATTAGTAACCTAAATGAAATTTGTCCAATTATCTTTTGAAGGATTTTACTCCTCTGTAATACTCCAATAGTGTATATGGCTCGATGTTTATCAGTAGCTGGTGAATTTCTTTCTTAAAGATATTGGTTTTCTTAATCAATTTAACATAATTTGGTAGTGCATTATATAATTTAATATTGATGATAGGTGGTATTTTTTCCGACATAGTTAATTTGTGATAAGGTGGAATATAATTAAGGTATCTGTTACGTGTATCCTTTGTGTTGTTCGACTTGTATATCTCAAAAAGTTTCTTATTTTTGAATAGAAACAATAAGGTTTCGAATACGTATGTTCCGATCGTTGTTAGTATATTTGCTCTTTTAAATTTTTCCCTGCATGTTTCAGTATACTGTAAATCGTAAATAACTCGTAGAGCTGCTTTTTGGATTTTCACTATGTCCTTTATGAAAGATCCGCTGCCCCAGAACATTATGCCGAAGCGTAAATGGCTATGAAAAGTCGCATGGTAAATTATTTTTAGAGAGTCTATATTAAGGTATCGTTTTAAGATCCTTAGTGCATATACAGCTTTGTTTAGTCGTTTTGATAAGTTAAGTATATGTGTTGACCAGTCCAAATTGTCATCAATATATAGACCCAGTAGTCTTACATTGCCTTGTACCTTGACTATATTATTATCCATAACTAACTCCATAGGGTATCTTTTCCTGTCTCTTTTCGTCTTAAAGAAAATTATGTTTGTTTTTTGTTGGTTAAGAATTAACTTGTTTTCACTAAACCAGGTTGTCAGAGTAGCTATGTTGTTCTTGATGTTGTTTTCTACGTCTTCAACGGAATTGCTGGTTGATATTAAACTGGTATCGTCGGCATAATTAATCATCCTAGCGGTGTTATGTAGGGTAACGTTGGTAAGATCATTAATATATAGGATGAACAACAGCGGGCCCAGGATGCTGCCTTGAGGAATCCCCATATTTATAGAGGTGGGATTAGATTTAGTCTTGCCTTGAAAAGTGGAGATTTCTGTGATCTGTTTCCTGTTTGTGAGGTATGAAAAAATTAGATTTAATACAGTACCTCTAATTCCATAACTATATAATTTATCCAGTAGGATGCTGTGGTCTACAGTGTCGTATGCTTTTGACAGGTCTAAAAGTATGCCACAGGGTATATTGTGGTCCTCTATTTGCTGCATTGCCTCTTTTATAAATTGAAAACATGCTGTCTCAACACCACGCCCTTTGATAAAGCCATGTTGTCCTTGACTAAAGATTTGGCA
Organism: Phosphuga atrata; assembly: GCA_944588485.1. Classification (NCBI taxonomy): domain Eukaryota; kingdom Metazoa; phylum Arthropoda; class Insecta; order Coleoptera; family Silphidae; genus Phosphuga; species Phosphuga atrata. The sequence continues at coordinate 38,878 of CALYMW010000214.1, read as the reverse complement.
TTTATTCATAAAAGTTATGATTCGTTGTGCTAATAATTTTTCAATAATTTTAGAGAATGGTGAAAGTATGCTAATGGGTCGGTAGTTGTCTATGTTGCTTTTGTCTCCCTTTTTATAAATTGGAATGATCTTGGTTATTTTTAAGGAATTAGGAAAGATACCCTCTTGCAGCGAGCTGTTTATTAAGTATAGAAGGGGTTCTAGGATTTCTGCTACAACATACTTTACTGTTGGCATAGTAATCTCGTCTATTCCGGCGCTTTTACTGTTTTTTAGCTCTTTTAAGACCTGACTAAGCTCGTTCTGAGATGCTGGGTATAGGAAAATTGTATCCGTGTTATAGCTTAGCTTGTTCTTGTGCATGACGTGTGACAGGTGTTCTGTCATATTTATGGGTTTTTCTGTATAGAAATTATTAATGCTGTCGGCGTTAATAAATGGTCCAAAATCGTGGTATGTCTGTCGTTTGTCGTTCTTTTTAATCTCGGTGATTTCTGCGACTGCTTTCCAAGTAGATTTCGCTACGTTGTCACTTAGCTTAATGACCCTATCAAAATACTTCTTTTTTTCTTGACGCAGTAGGCTTGCATACCATCTTCTTGATATATTATAATATCGTTTCATATCTGTGTTTGTTCGTGCCAGTATTTGAAGTAGCTCCACACTTTTCCGTATAGTCTGCAGTGCTGTACTATTAAATATTCTCTTTTTTGCTTGTTTAATCCGACGATTCTGTACTGGGAAACACTTATTGTAATGCAGTTTAAAAATGTTTAAGAACCTGCTCCACTGTTCATTAATGTCCGTGTTCGACACCATAAATATTTCCTCCCATGTTTCTTTTGATAATGATTCTTTGAATTTGCAAAGATTTTCTTCCTTATAGCTTCTGATTAACTGGTATAACGGTTTACACATATTGGACTTAAAAACAATGCATTGTGCAATGTGGTCGGATATATGGAAGTCTACTGAGGAAGTTGTGAAGCTCATACTTGTATATACCGCTATATTATCTAAGCAAGAATTGAAAGATCGATGACTCTTTTGTTTAAAAGTTAAAATAGTATTAAAAGAATTCATGAGAGATATGAGCTGCCTACTATTTGTTGAATTTTTTAAAATATCTACATTAAAATCACCAGCAATGATAAAATGTCTCCTTTCCTTATTTAACTTCGTCATTAGGATGTTCAATTTCTTCAGAAAGTTTTTAAAGTTAGTTAGAGGTGATCTATACAACCCTATTATTAATATGTCAGAGGAATTAATTTTGGTTTCTACTGCCGTACACTCAAAAATGAAGGTTTCGGCCAGTGATTGAAAATCGTCTCTATTTTTAAACTCTGTAGATTGATGGCAATAGATAGCAACCCCGCCATGTAATCCTTCCTCTCGGCAGAAGCAGGAGGACAGGGCGAAATTCTTTATTTTAATTAAACTGAGTTGAGCTTCACTTTTCCAATGCTCTGTAAGCACGAGGTACTGGCAATGTTGTACCCTATCCAACATATATTCAATCCCATCGACAGAGTTTCCTATGGACTGTGTGTTTAAATTTATTAGACTTACGTCGGTATCAGTCTTCTTATTATGTTTTTGTGTATGTTGTTTTATATATTTTGTCGGAGTTGACTTTCATGGGGAAAATTCTCTTGGTGGTTACGGTCCAATAAACGGAAATTCAGTCTCTCGTGAAATATTCCTTCTGGCCAGAAGGCCGCTTGATACACATTTTCTTTCAGTGAAAGATCGACACCGACTTTAAAACTTTTGTTATCTTTTTTATATATTTTGGGTACTATATTTTCCACGACAAAACTACCTTTATCGTGTCCTGTTTTATTTACTAGATAGTTTAGAATAATGTCTTTCGTAACGTGATCTCTAGCCCTAGATATATATAGCCATATTTTCTTAGGTTCTAATTTCCTTCCCACGAAACCTGATGTTCTATCTTCTTCAGTCACCTCGGCGTTTCCGAAAGAGGCTCGTTGTCTTCTTCTTCTTTTGGGTTCGACAAACCCTTGATTATCATCTTGAGCTGGTTGGCCAGCAGTGATCAATTCTGGTACATTTTGTGGAGTACGGACCTGTAGTTGTATGGTTTGACTGGTTGCCTGGGTCTGACTTCTAGTTGAAATAGCGCTACCTTCAGTGACATCGCGGGTTTCTGGCGCGAGGACTGTGGAATCGCTGTTGACATTCGCACTGTGTTGAGGTTCTATTAGAGCGGAGGCAGGTTTGTTTATAGTGTCTTTATTTTCTTTTAATAACTCTATATATGCCTCCAGAGTTGAGACATATTTTTTTAATATATCATTTTTGTCTTCCATCTCTTTTAACATCTTCTTTAGAAACTCATTTTCATTATATTCTGTGATGTTTCTAGTTTCTTCTATGATTGTCGGTGATTCCACCGCAAATTCCTGAATTAAGCGAAATTCATGCTCACAAACATTGCTGCGTTTTTTCTTCTCGTGTGCAAGACACCCCGCGTGGTAACAATTCTTGCATTTGATGCAAAATAGCGGTTTTAACACCTTTTTAGTGCAATAATTGCACAGCACTTCGCTTGACACTTTGTCTTCCGCCATGTTTCACTTTGAACTTCACTTTGAGTCTTGTCTGTCTAGTCTTGTCTGTCTAGTCTTGTCTGTCTAGTCTTGTCTGTCTAGTCTTGTCTGTCTAGTCTTGTCTGTCTAGTCTTGTCTGTCTAGTCTTGTCTGTCTAGTCTTGTCTGTCTAGTCTTGTCTGTCTAGTCTTGTCTGTCTAGTCTTGTCTGTCTAGTCTTGTCTGTCTAGTCTTGTCTGTCTAGTCTTGTCTGTCTAGTCTTGTCTGTCTAGTCTTGTCTGTCTAGTCTTGTCTGTCTAGTCTTGTCTGTCTAGTCTTGTCTGTCTAGTCTTGTCTGTCTAGTCTTGTCTGTCTAGTCTTGTCTGTCTAGTCTTGTCTGTCTAGTCTTGTCTGTCTAGTCTTGTCTGTCTAGTCTTGTCTGTCTAGTCTTGTCTGTCTAGTCTTGTCTGTCTAGTCTTGTCTGTCTAGTCTTGTCTGTCTAGTCTTGTCTGTCTAGTCTTGTCTGTCTAGTCTTGTCTGTCTAGTCTTGTCTGTCTAGTCTTGTCTGTCTAGTCTTGTCTGTCTAGTCTTGTCTGTCTAGTCTTGTCTGTCTAGTCTTGTCTGTCTAGTCTTGTCTGTCTAGTCTTGTCTGTCTAGTCTTGTCTGTCTAGTCTTGTCTGTCTAGTCTTGTCTGTCTAGTCTTGTCTGTCTAGTCTTGTCTGTCTAGTCTTGTCTGTCTAGTCTTGTCTGTCTAGTCTTGTCTGTCTAGTCTTGTCTGTCTAGTCTTGTCTGTCTAGTCTTGTCTGTCTAGTCTTGTCTGTCTAGTCTTGTCTGTCTAGTCTTGTCTGTCTAGTCTTGTCTGTCTAGTCTTGTCTGTCTAGTCTTGTCTGTCTAGTCTTGTCTGTCTAGTCTTGTCTGTCTAGTCTTGTCTGTCTAGTCTTGTCTGTCTAGTCTTGTCTGTCTAGTCTTGTCTGTCTAGTCTTGTCTGTCTAGTCTTGTCTGTCTAGTCTTGTCTGTCTAGTCTTGTCTGTCTAGTCTTGTCTGTCTAGTCTTGTCTGTCTAGTCTTGTCTGTCTAGTCTTGTCTGTCTAGTCTTGTCTGTCTAGTCTTGTCTGTCTAGTCTTGTCTGTCTAGTCTTGTCTGTCTAGTCTTGTCTGTCTAGTCTTGTCTGTCTAGTCTTGTCTGTCTAGTCTTGTCTGTCTAGTCTTGTCTGTCTAGTCTTGTCTGTCTAGTCTTGTCTGTCTAGTCTTGTCTGTCTAGTCTTGTCTGTCTAGTCTTGTCTGTCTAGTCTTGTCTGTCTAGTCTTGTCTGTCTAGTCTTGTCTGTCTAGTCTTGTCTGTCTAGTCTTGTCTGTCTAGTCTTGTCCGTCTAGTCTTGTCTGTCTAGTCTTGTCCGTCTAGTCTTGTCTGTCTAGTCTTGTCTGTCTAGTCTTGTCTGTCTAGTCTTGTCTGTCTAGTCTTGTCTGTCTAGTCTTGTCTGTCTAGTCTTGTCTGTCTAGTCTTGTCTGTCTAGTCTTGTCTGTCTAGTCTTGTCTGTCTAGTCTTGTCTGTCTAGTCTTGTCTGTCTAGTCTTGTCTGTCTAGTCTTGTCTGTCTAGTCTTGTCTGTCTAGTCTTGTCTGTCTAGTCTTGTCTGTCTAGTCTTGTCTGTCTAGTCTTGTCTGTCTAGTCTTGTCTGTCTACTCTTGTCTGTCTACTCTTGTCTGTCTACTCTTGTCTGTCTTCTCTTGTCTGTCTACTCTTGTCTGTCTACTCTTGTCTGTCTACTCTTGTCTGTCTACTCTTGTCTGTCTACTCTTGTCTGTCTAGTCTTGTCTGTCTAGTCTTGTCTGTCTAGTCTTGTCTGTCTAGTCTTGTCTGTCTAGTCTTGTCTGTCTAGTCTTGTCTGTCTAGTCTTGTCTGTCTAGTCTTGTCTGTCTAGTCTTGTCTGTCTAGTCTTGTCTGTCTAGTCTTGTCTGTCTAGTCTTGTCTGTCTAGTCTTGTCTGTCTAGTCTTGTCTGTCTAGTCTTGTCTGTCTAGTCTTGTCTGTCTAGTCTTGTCTGTCTAGTCTTGTCTGTCTAGTCTTGTCTGTCTAGTCTTGTCTGTCTAGTCTTGTCTGTCTAGTCTTGTCTGTCTAGTCTTGTCTGTCTAGTCTTGTCTGTCTAGTCTTGTCTGTCTAGTCTTGTCTGTCTAGTCTTGTCTGTCTAGTCTTGTCTGTCTAGTCTTGTCTGTCTAGTCTTGTCTGTCTAGTCTTGTCTGTCTAGTCTTGTCTGTCTAGTCTTGTCTGTCTAGTCTTGTCTGTCTAGTCTTGTCTGTCTAGTCTTGTCTGTCTAGTCTTGTCTGTCTAGTCTTGTCTGTCTAGTCTTGTCTGTCTAGTCTTGTCTGTCTAGTCTTGTCTGTCTAGTCTTGTCTGTCTAGTCTTGTCTGTCTAGTCTTGTCTGTCTAGTCTTGTCTGTCTAGTCTTGTCTGTCTAGTCTTGTCTGTCTAGTCTTGTCTGTCTAGTCTTGTCTGTCTAGTCTTGTCTGTCTAGTCTTGTCTGTCTAGTCTTGTCTGTCTAGTCTTGTCTGTCTAGTCTTGTCTGTCTAGTCTTGTCTGTCTAGTCTTGTCTGTCTAGTCTTGTCTGTCTAGTCTTGTCTGTCTAGTCTTGTCTGTCTAGTCTTGTCTGTCTAGTCTTGTCTGTCTAGTCTTGTCTGTCTAGTCTTGTCTGTCTAGTCTTGTCTGTCTAGTCTTGTCTGTCTAGTCTTGTCTGTCTAGTCTTGTCTGTCTAGTCTTGTCTGTCTAGTCTTGTCTGTCTAGTCTTGTCTGTCTAGTCTTGTCTGTCTAGTCTTGTCTGTCTAGTCTTGTCTGTCTAGTCTTGTCTGTCTAGTCTTGTCTGTCTAGTCTTGTCTGTCTAGTCTTGTCTGTCTAGTCTTGTCTGTCTAGTCTTGTCTGTCTAGTCTTGTCTGTCTAGTCTTGTCTGTCTACTCTTGTCTGTCTACTCTTGTCTGTCTACTCTTGTCTGTCTTCTCTTGTCTGTCTACTCTTGTCTGTCTACTCTTGTCTGTCTACTCTTGTCTGTCTACTCTTGTCTGTCTACTCTTGTCTGTCTAGTCTTGTCTGTCTAGTCTTGTCTGTCTAGTCTTGTCTGTCTAGTCTTGTCTGTCTAGTCTTGTCTGTCTAGTCTTGTCTGTCTAGTCTTGTCTGTCTAGTCTTGTCTGTCTAGTCTTGTCTGTCTAGTCTTGTCTGTCTAGTCTTGTCTGTCTAGTCTTGTCTGTCTAGTCTTGTCTGTCTAGTCTTGTCTGTCTAGTCTTGTCTGTCTAGTCTTGTCTGTCTAGTCTTGTCTGTCTAGTCTTGTCTGTCTAGTCTTGTCTGTCTAGTCTTGTCTGTCTAGTCTTGTCTGTCTAGTCTTGTCTGTCTAGTCTTGTCTGTCTAGTCTTGTCTGTCTAGTCTTGTCTGTCTAGTCTTGTCTGTCTAGTCTTGTCTGTCTAGTCTTGTCTGTCTAGTCTTGTCTGTCTAGTCTTGTCTGTCTAGTCTTGTCTGTCTAGTCTTGTCTGTCTAGTCTTGTCTGTCTAGTCTTGTCTGTCTAGTCTTGTCTGTCTAGTCTTGTCTGTCTAGTCTTGTCTGTCTAGTCTTGTCTGTCTAGTCTTGTCTGTCTAGTCTTGTCTGTCTAGTCTTGTCTGTCTAGTCTTGTCTGTCTAGTCTTGTCTGTCTAGTCTTGTCTGTCTAGTCTTGTCTGTCTAGTCTTGTCTGTCTAGTCTTGTCTGTCTAGTCTTGTCTGTCTAGTCTTGTCTGTCTAGTCTTGTCTGTCTAGTCTTGTCTGTCTAGTCTTGTCTGTCTAGTCTTGTCTGTCTAGTCTTGTCTGTCTAGTCTTGTCTGTCTAGTCTTGTCTGTCTAGTCTTGTCTGTCTAGTCTTGTCTGTCTAGTCTTGTCTGTCTAGTCTTGTCTGTCTAGTCTTGTCTGTCTAGTCTTGTCTGTCTAGTCTTGTCTGTCTAGTCTTGTCTGTCTAGTCTTGTCTGTCTAGTCTTGTCTGTCTAGTCTTGTCTGTCTAGTCTTGTCTGTCTAGTCTTGTCTGTCTAGTCTTGTCTGTCTAGTCTTGTCTGTCTAGTCTTGTCTGTCTAGTCTTGTCTGTCTAGTCTTGTCTGTCTAGTCTTGTCTGTCTAGTCTTGTCTGTCTAGTCTTGTCTGTCTAGTCTTGTCTGTCTAGTCTTGTCTGTCTAGTCTTGTCTGTCTAGTCTTGTCTGTCTAGTCTTGTCTGTCTAGTCTTGTCTGTCTAGTCTTGTCTGTCTAGTCTTGTCTGTCTAGTCTTGTCTGTCTAGTCTTGTCTGTCTAGTCTTGTCTGTCTAGTCTTGTCTGTCTAGTCTTGTCTGTCTAGTCTTGTCTGTCTAGTCTTGTCTGTCTAGTCTTGTCTGTCTAGTCTTGTCTGTCTAGTCTTGTCTGTCTAGTCTTGTCTGTCTAGTCTTGTCTGTCTAGTCTTGTCTGTCTAGTCTTGTCTGTCTAGTCTTGTCTGTCTAGTCTTGTCTGTCTAGTCTTGTCTGTCTAGTCTTGTCTGTCTAGTCTTGTCTGTCTAGTCTTGTCTGTCTAGTCTTGTCTGTCTAGTCTTGTCTGTCTAGTCTTGTCTGTCTAGTCTTGTCTGTCTAGTCTTGTCTGTCTAGTCTTGTCTGTCTAGTCTTGTCTGTCTAGTCTTGTCTGTCTAGTCTTGTCTGTCTAGTCTTGTCTGTCTAGTCTTGTCTGTCTAGTCTTGTCTGTCTAGTCTTGTCTGTCTAGTCTTGTCTGTCTAGTCTTGTCTGTCTAGTCTTGTCTGTCTAGTCTTGTCTGTCTAGTCTTGTCTGTCTAGTCTTGTCTGTCTAGTCTTGTCTGTCTAGTCTTGTCTGTCTAGTCTTGTCTGTCTAGTCTTGTCTGTCTAGTCTTGTCTGTCTAGTCTTGTCTGTCTAGTCTTGTCTGTCTAGTCTTGTCTGTCTAGTCTTGTCTGTCTAGTCTTGTCTGTCTAGTCTTGTCTGTCTAGTCTTGTCTGTCTAGTCTTGTCTGTCTAGTCTTGTCTGTCTAGTCTTGTCTGTCTAGTCTTGTCTGTCTAGTCTTGTCTGTCTAGTCTTGTCTGTCTAGTCTTGTCTGTCTAGTCTTGTCTGTCTAGTCTTGTCTGTCTAGTCTTGTCTGTCTAGTCTTGTCTGTCTAGTCTTGTCTGTCTAGTCTTGTCTGTCTAGTCTTGTCTGTCTAGTCTTGTCTGTCTAGTCTTGTCTGTCTAGTCTTGTCTGTCTAGTCTTGTCTGTCTAGTCTTGTCTGTCTAGTCTTGTCTGTCTAGTCTTGTCTGTCTAGTCTTGTCTGTCTAGTCTTGTCTGTCTAGTCTTGTCTGTCTAGTCTTGTCTGTCTAGTCTTGTCTGTCTAGTCTTGTCTGTCTAGTCTTGTCTGTCTAGTCTTGTCTGTCTAGTCTTGTCTGTCTAGTCTTGTCTGTCTAGTCTTGTCTGTCTAGTCTTGTCTGTCTAGTCTTGTCTGTCTAGTCTTGTCTGTCTAGTCTTGTCTGTCTAGTCTTGTCTGTCTAGTCTTGTCTGTCTAGTCTTGTCTGTCTAGTCTTGTCTGTCAGTTGGTGCTGAGCCGCCAACGCTGTAGGAGTGCGAAAGCAAGCTGTTACAAAGTGTTCAATATTTTTGGAAATAGACCATATAAAAGTGTTTAATTAATTGCTAATTGTATAGTAATGTTGTGTAAAGTTCACAAAATCTTTAAGTTGTGTAACTAAGTGTGAGAAAGGACTCAAATATAGTGTAATTGTTCAAGAGATAGTGACTCGCCCATTTTGTGTTACTTTTTAATTTTTCCATCTGTGTGTCTGTATATTAAATTTAAGTTAGTTGTATAGACAAAGTGTTTATCCACGCATAGGGCTGCAAATCCCAGCTAAGTATTGCTCTGTATTATACTAATCCTGTTAAACCTAACCTATTCAGCAAAAATCTCCGTCAACACGCGGAGATACTTACTGTCATTGAATCGTATCTAGTAAGTTTTTTTCCTCGCGATTTATCTCTAGTCTCCGCGCGTCGAGGTGTTATCACTTTAGTAAAATAGCGCAGATATACGGACCGCAAGGTTTCAACCGAGTATAGCCGCGCTGGCGCCGGTTCGATTCCGAGTAAGCTAAGACTTTATTTACTTGAAACGTAATTATTATTGAGTGTATTTTGCGTTTTCCCAATTCTCACAAAATATTTTCCTTTGCTTCACTATCATCTTTTGATTATCAATTGCCAAATGCGCGACATATAAGACATAAACATGAGTGAGAAGGATAGAGAAAATCCTTTTTTAAGGAAAGAAGGTGTCCAAAGAACACCACCCCCATTACATCTGCATAGGGAAAGATCCCACTCCTTGAATGAGAAGACCCATAGAGAAGTAGTGCTGACTGACGAACAACAACCAAAGAGGAAAAGAACAGAAGTGAGCAATCAATGCTCTCCCGACCATATAGGACATGAACTGGAAGCAATAACCAAAAAACTAATTGCGAGAGCACAAGAACTGAAAAAACTGGTGAAATCAAGTCCTAGCACCAAAACTGAAATTAAAAAAACCTCAGAAGAGCTGTGGACTCTGGCCGGAACGCTAGAGAGATTATGGGCGACCGGTCAGCTGACACAGCACTATCCAAACGCAAAGATCGAAACCTGCGAAGTTACCACACAAACGATAGTGACGAGCGACGAAGATGAGAAAGAATTGTCAACATTACTCGAACAAATAGAAGAAGGAAACTCCTATGAAGAATTCCAGGAGGTCGCTGAGAAAGACTGGCCACTGAGAGCATTCCGTTCAGTAAAGGAAGGACATGGAAACGTGATGACGGCCTCATCAGAATGGGATATAGCATGGTGCACTGGGGAAGATTTGCACCCAGACCAATGGGTTCCAAGATCTCTAATAGAAACATACACACGCCCAAATGAAGCAATAAAACAACAAGCAAATACCGGGAATGTAATATACCTGCGACATTCCATCGGCATCCCAGACGCAAACGGTGAAATAAACTGCACGGACCAATATATATACCAGATAGTCACCAGAAAGATGGATACGGAACCTACGGACATCAAACAGCTCTTCGATGGGCTACAAAAGCTTAAAGAGCTTATGCATAAAACAAGCAGACAGAATATTGCTATAATAAAACCGGCAGCAGTAGACTGGCAATTAGCAAAAAAGGCAATAGAATACACATTCGCCAAAACTAGTGCCCAAGTCAGAATCTACTGCCCAAAGGATAAGTTCGCTAAGCCAGCCGAGCCTTCTCAGCATACAAATGGTAAGAAAACATGGACAGAAGCAGTTATGCAAAGCAAACCAATGCCAGGGGGAGCAACTGCTAAAAAAGTAGAAAGAAAACCAAGGACTGAAGCAGTTTTCATGAAAGCTGAAGGCCGATCCTACTCGGATCTTTTACAAATGGTAAAGTCCGATTTGGACCCCAAAGAAGATACGTGGAAGTCAATCACTAAAATTAGGAGTACAAAAAAGGGAGAACTACTGTTCCAAGTCAAGGAAGGCAAGGCAAATGAGTTGAAAGAAGAGCTGACTAAAAAATGCCCCTCCACCGAAATTCGAGTGAAATCTAACGACACTATTATGCACATAAAAGATCTAGATGCACTCACAACATCGGAAGAAGTGATAGAAGCGGTCAAACTGGAATTAGGAGATCCAACGATACCTGTTAAGGTGACAAATATGAGACCCTCCTATGGAGAAAACCAAGTGGCAACAATTTCACTCCCAAGAGAGCAAGCCTCTAAGCTTGTAGACAATGGCAAAATTAGAATAGGTTTCGTAGAATGCCGAGTAATTGAGAGAATTCAATTAGTCAAATGCCGCAAATGTTGGATAACAGGGCACACAGAAGGAGAATGTAAAGGTCCAAATAGACAACATCTGTGCTTTAGGTGCGGCCAGGAAGGTCACGCTGCAAAAGACTGCAAAGGAGAAGTTTTCTGCCCAATCTACCAGCAAACAGGCCACAGAGCGGATTCAGGCGCGTGCCCGGTATTCCAAAAGGCGTTGTCGGAGGCAAGACGCAAAAATAAACTGCCAAGATGGCGATAAACATTATACAAGTAAACGGGATGCGTAGCCGTGCTGCGCATGACCTTCTGATTGCCACAATGCGGGAAATGGAAATAGATGCCGCAATTCTAAGTGAACCCAACAAAAAGTCATTGAAGGGAGAATGGTACACTGACGATGAGAAGAACGTGGCAATCATTCTGGACCAATACAACCTACAAGTGCTAAATTTTGGTAAAGGACCTGGTTTCGTCTGGGTCGAGCTCCAAGAAGTGTTCATTTATAGCTGCTATCTGCCACCAAATGACAGCCAGCGACAGCTTGAGGCATCACTCACAGCGCTCAGTCAAGACTTAAAGATACAAAGAAAGCCTAAAGTGGTTGCAGGGGATTTTAATGCAAAGTCCCCTTACTGGGGATGCCCGGCAATGGACAAACGCGGCGATCTGGTAATGGATTGGGTAGCTGAACTGGATCTGTACGTGGCAAATGAAGGATCTGCACCCACTTTTGAGCGTGGAAGTAGTTCTTCTATCCTGGACGTTACCTTCACTACCGGAGAACTCGTGGGAAAAATTATAAACTGGCAAGTCCTAAACAGGGAAAGTTTGAGCGACCACAGATATCTGTACTAACCAGATACAAAAAAGATATCCTGATCCCCCTGCCCAAATATAAAGTCTACAAGGGATGGTATACCAAAAACATAAAAGTAGAGGAATTTTCTAACAGATTTGAAGAGGAAATTGGAAAAACAAACGAATGTACACCGGAAAGACTCATATTAAGCCTACAAAAAAACCTGCGATGCTATCCTCAGACCAAAAAAGAAAAAAGGGGAAAAGAAAACAGGTATATTGGTGGAATGAGAACATTGCCAAACTTAGGGCTACCTGCATTTCAACAAGATGAACTTACCAGCGAAAGAGAAAAAATAATGGGAGACAAAGATGCAGTATATAGAAACGCCTACGCTGCCGCAAAAAAAGAACTGCGAATAGAAATTAGCAGGGCAAAAAGAGACCACTGGCGGGAACTCTGCGACAAAATAGACGAAAATGTCTGGGGGGATGCTTATGCAATTGTCACCAGGGAGCTAAAACTGAGGCATCCGAATGTCCATTTAACAATGGAGAAGGCTTTGGAAGTTATAGAGGTGCTATTTCCAGCACACGAGCAACTGCCGTGGAAACTACCAGCAGTTAAAGAAATACCCGAATTCACAGCAGAAGAACTAAATAGGGCCAGCAAACGCCTCAAAAATGGTAGAGCGCCAGGACTAGATAACCTCCCACCAGAAGCCATAAAAATTGCATCAAATATGCATCCAGAAGTCGTCCTGAAAACTTTGAACAAAATTATGGCAGACGGCAAATTTCCAGAATGTTGGAGAAAGGCAAAGCTGGTTCTACTTAGAAAAGGCAATAAACCCACAGACCTACCAACCTCATTCCGTCCAATATGCTTACTTGATGTAACAGGGAAACTACTGGAACAGCTACTGCTCTCAAGACTAAAGGAAGAACTCAAAAACCGCAAAAATATTTCAGATAGGCAGTATGGGTTTCGAGAGGGACGGTCTACCGTGGATGCTGTTTTGAGGGTCCTAGAAGCCAACAAAAAACTTTCAGCTGGCACACAGAGAACAAAGAAGATGAGCGCGCTCATAACATTAGATGTTCAAAATGCCTTCAATTCGGCAGCCTGGAGAGATATTATGACAGAGCTTCAAGAAAGAAAAATTTCCCCGTACATCTTGCGCCTTATTGGCAGCTACCTGTCTAATAGAAAAATAATAATAGAAACAGGCGGAGAATCCGCAGAATGCGAGGTAACCAGTGGTGTGCCGCAGGGTTCCGTTATGGGCCCTACGCTTTGGAACATCTTATATGATGGCGTACTAAGGCTAAGACTACCCTACGGCATAGAAATTGTTGGCTTCGCTGATGACTTAGCCATTGTGGCAACCGGAAGGACAGAGAACGAGTTGATGGATAGGGCTAATATGGCCATCAAAATTGTGGGCAACTGGCTGGAGGACAAAAGGCTTAAATTGGCAGCGGAGAAAACAGAAGCTGTTCTTCTTACGGGCCAAAGGAAGATAGGACCCAAAAAATTTAAAGTGAAAGGAGAGACAATAATCCCTAAAGAATATATAAAATATCTAGGGATAATTATTGACAGGCAACTATCCTTCAAAGAACACATCAAACAGATGACGACTAAAGTTGCTAAAATAACCAAGGCCTTAGAAAAATTAATGCCTAAGGTAGGTGGTCCAAAAAGCAGCAAAAGAAGAATGCTTGCTGCCGTAGTTCACTCTAACATCTTGTATGGCGCCCCGGTGTGGGCTAACGCCATAGAAAAATCTAACATAAGGAAAATGCTAACTTCACTCCAGCGCAAAATAGCAATAAGAGTCTGCAGCGCGTATAGGACGATATCAAGAGATGCTGTACTTGTGATAGCTGGTATCCCGCCAATAGAGTGCACCATTGAAGAAAGAGTGCTGCTTCATAAAGCAAGAAACGATCTAACAGTGACAAACACGAAGGAAAGAAGAAAAAACGCTAGGGTGCAAACGTTTCAAAAATGGCAACGAATGTGGAGCAACGCTAAATTCGGGTCGTGGACTAGGCTTCTTATCCCACAGATAGAACCATGGGCTACAAGGCAACACGGGGAGGTTAGCTATTATATAACCCAGGCACTCAGCGGCCATGGCTCTTTTAAAGAATACACCTGCCACATCGGCAGCACAGCAGACAATCTGTGCATATACTGTGGCTGCACAGATAGTGTCCAGCACACTATTTTTGAGTGCGACCGATGGTCCCCAGAGAGAGATATATGGATAAACCAGACACGATCCGAACTAAAAGTGACAACATTAGTTGATATAATGCTTAGATCGCCTACCGACTGGGCGTACTCCGAAGAGATGTTACAAAACATAATCAGCGGTAAAGAGAAGGACGAAAGAACGAAACAAGACATAGATAGAAATAAATTCTGAACCCCTAAACACTGATGTGAATGGGGGATGTAGGAATGGACAAGTACTTTAAGTACAGCGACATCTTGAGGAAATGTTTATAACGGTACCAAGATGCTCGTGATTCAGGGGGGCCACTTGACAAGTTAACGTCTATCGTGCTTGCTACGTCCCCACCAAAAAGAAAAAAAAAAAAAAAGTCTTGTCTGTCTAGTCTTGTCTGTCTAGTCTTGTCTGTCTAGTCTTGTCTGTCTAGTCTTGTCTGTCTAGTCTTGTCTGTCTAGTCTTGTCTGTCTAGTCTTGTCTGTCTAGTCTTGTCTGTCTAGTCTTGTCTGTCTAGTCTTGTCTGTCTAGTCTTGTCTGTCTAGTCGTGTCTGTCTAGTCTTGTCTGTCTAGTCTTGTCTGTCTAGTCTTGTCTGTCTAGTCTTGTCTGTCTAGTCAAATTCAAATTCAAATTCAAATTCATTTATTGGCCAGTTGGATGCATACAGAATACATATAGGCAAGTCAGGAAATTGATTACATAAATTTGCATAATTCTAAAAATTCTTCCATTTTGTATGGACATTGGGCCACGAGAATATTTCTAATTTTTCTTCGAAAAATTCGGTATGATTGTTCTTGAGTTATTTCCAGTGGAAGCGAGTTATACAGATGGATCCCAAGAACGTCAGGAGCCTTGCTGCATAGGATAGTTCTAGTTTGAGGCGTGCACAATTTGAGACGAGTTCTGGTGGGATAGTTATGTTTATCCTTATTTTTTTGTATTAGATGTCTGTTTCGGTGGATATAGCTGGTTGTTTCTAATATATGTAAGCTAGGGACAGTTAGGATGTTAAGTTCTACAAAATGATGTCTACAGGAAGCAAATGTTGGCAGACCTAGCATGGAACGTACAACCCTTTTTTGGGCTTTCAGCAAAATTGTTAGTTCAGGGGATGCTCCCCATGTAGTAATGCCATATATCAAGACCGACTGAATTTCAGCGTAATAGAAGTTTTTCAGTTCCTGCATTGTTAAGAATGTTCGTAGGTGTCTAATACAATAAACTTTTTTGTTGATAGTCCGGCATATGCTGTTGATTGTAGTGTGCCATGATAGATGTTGCTCGAAATGGACTCCTAGGAATTTGGTGATAGTTGCTCTTTTAAGAGTAAGTGTTCCTAATTGAATGGAAAGATTAGTGACGTAATCACTTCTCTGCGTCTGAAAGATGATAAATTCCGATTTTTCCAAATTCAGGTGGAGTCTATTCGCAGAGAACCAGCTTGTTATGTCTTGTATAAGTCTATTTGCTTCTATCTGTGATTCTTTTAAGCTATTTTTAGATATTAAAAAGCTGGCATCATCTGCATAAAGAGTACAAAAGGCATTTGGAGAGTATGATACCAGGTCGGCCAAGTATAAGACAAATAAGGTAGGCGCTAACACGCTTCCCTGAGGAACCCCTGTATTGGATATTATTTTTGAAGACTCGGTTTGGGTAGTGCTAGAGCGAATTTGTACATATTGTGAGCGATTTTTTAGGTACGATTGCAACCACATGCCCGCTTTCCCTCTTATTCCGTATTTATATAATTTATTGATTAGCTGGGAGTGATCAACGCAGTCAAATGCTTTACTCAGGTCGCAGAAAATGCCGATAGGAAATTTTCCAGTATCGACTTCTGCGAGTATTTTATTATATAATTCCAGCATAGCCGTGGTGGTAGACTTTCCGCTCTGAAAACCATGTTGTTCCTTGGGTATAATTTTGTGCTTGCAAATAAATGGTATTAAGCGGGATAAGAAACAGTATTCAATAATTTTAGAGATCACTGAAATTAGGGCAATGGGCCTGTAGTTGTTGGGTTCCTTTTTATCCCCTTTCTTATAAATGGGCAGGATGGTAGTTACCTTTAAAATGTCTGGAAATTCCTCAGCCTCGAGTGAACAGTTTACAATATTCAATAAAGGTTTTATAAAGTGCTGAGAGTTCTCTTTTATCAGGCGGCAAGGCAATCCATCTGGTCCGTGGGAGTTTTTGTTTTTTAGTTTGTGATCCATTATGGACTTTAGTTCATTTTCCGAGATGTCATCCAGGAATATTGTTTCATCTATAAATTGTATGTGATTCTCCGTTATCGTTGTTGGAGTGATGTTTTTCATTATTTCTTCGGGTGCTTTAGCAAAGAATTCATTGAAAAATGATGCTATTTTGAAGGGATCTTGAACTTGAGAGTTGTTTATCTCAATTTCGATTGGGTTTTGTTTGTGAATTTTATTAGTTTCCTGCTTGATCAGATCCCAAGTTGCTTTTTGTTTGTTATCTGCATTGTTTATAAAATTTCTGTAAAATGTTTTTTGCAGTTATCTATTAGTTTTATATGTATTTTTTTATTTTTTAAATACTGCGGACGCAGTTGTGGGTATTTTTTTTGCAGAAGAAATAAGTCTTTCAGTTTTCTGCTGGAGACTCTAACTTCCCTCGTGATCCAGTTCTTGCTGCGAATATTTATATCTAAAACAGGGAAACTGATATTATAGTAAAATTGTAGTGTATTTATAAATGCTCTCGTTTTATCATTGATGTTGTCTGTATCGAGAACATCAGACCATGTTTCTTCCATAAGGTGGTTCTCAAAAATTATTTTGTTTTGTTTAGAAAAGTACAGAACTCTTTTCATGTGTAGTATTAGTATTGCTATTTACACTATTTAAGGTAATTAGTCTATGGTCGGATATCGGGCAGTCTACTACAGTTGTCGACCACAGTGGTCTATTGAAATTTATAAAAATGTTGTCTATTAATGTGTTGGATGTGTGTGTAACACGGGTATGTTGATTGATTACTTGTTCAACTAGACCAAACGAGATCAGCAAATTTATTAGAGTGCTTTTATCATTGGAATTATCCATGAAATTGATATTAAAGTCTCCAGTAATGATAATAGCCGGAAATTTCGGATAGAAATTGGCTAGGAGACTCTCCAGATTTCGAAAAAATGTTTCTTTGCATCCCAAAGGTGGTCTGTACACATTAATTATAAGAGTCGACTGATTTTTATTTCTCCATACCATAGCACATAGTTCGATATGCTTCTCTACCGTGTAGTTATCCACCAACAGATTTTCGGCTACCATTGAGTAAGAGTCGATATTGATCCTAGCCCATATTGCTGTTCCCCCTCCACTGGTCTCAGATCTACAATAATATGAAATTAGATGGTAATTCGGAATGTGTAGGAGCGGGATTTTGTCGCTAGACATCCAAGTTTCGGTTAAGGATAAGAAATAGGGTTTTTGTTCTTCAAGTATCAGTTCTAGTTGGGGAATTTTACGCTGTAGTGATTGGATGTTTAGGTACAGGAGTAGAGTAGTGTATTCCGTTTCGCTTGATGTTGTCCGCCTTATTATTTCTTCAGCTAATCTGTCCGGATGTTTCTTATCGATTTCACAAAAAAACGATTGATGCACGTGTTAATAGGCCAAATTTCTGGGTTGCTGATTTTCCTCAGGTCATCAAATGGGACAGAAACTTTAAAGGAGGAATATTCCTCCGGATGGTTAGACTTCAGCTTTTCACAGAGAACTATATCAAATTTCTTCTTGTGCAGATGGTTTATAATGTCAACTTCCGTAAGTTTTGGCTCTAATTTGAATACGTGCAGGTGCGCATATCTAATTGCCGCCTTTATGTTTGTATCTTCTGTATTTGTTCCATATATAGTATTAGAATTCATAGTTAGTCTTCTTTTTGTATTAGAAAGGTTGTTAAAAGTTCCAGCTCCATTAGTTTCAGAATTTTGGGTACCCCCGGGTTTGTTTCGAGTATTATTTTTAACTTTATCAGCGTGCGAGCGAGAGCGTGCGTTTGGTATTGATTCGTTATCATAAATCGGGTCGGCAGGTACCAACGGTACATTATCAGTACGCTGCGGAGTTTTTATAATATCGAGGTCGGTTTCTATATCAGATTCTATATCAGATTCCCTCGGTAAATTAATTAGTGCCTTATTTGTAATTATAGAATTAAATAAAGTCTCATAATTATCTCTTAAAACTTTAACTTCTTTATAAAGGTCACTTACCGATTTTTTCAGTGGTTCTAACTCATTCCTAATAATTCCACACATTAGGTCAGTAAACATGGGACCAGATAAGAAACGTGTTAGATCATCTTCGGATTTATTATGCGAGGAATTAGAATTAGAACGTAAAGATCTTGCCATTATTGTGAGTTTAAGAATCGGAATATCGATAAATACAGTTCGTTGCCAGCCACACGTCTGCTCTCGTTGAACGCTGCGAGCGAACTCAGACTAGACAGTCTTGTCTGTCTAGTCTTGTCTGTCTAGTCTTGTCTGTCTAGTCTTGTCTGTCTAGTCTTGTCTGTCTAGTCTTGTCTGTCTAGTCTTGTCTGTCTAGTCTTGTCTGTCTAGTGTTGTCTGTCTAGTCTTGTCTGTCTAGTCTTGTCTGTCTAGTCTTGTCTGTCTAGTCTTGTCTGTCTAGTCTTGTCTGTCTAGTCTTGTCTGTCTAGTCTTGTCTGTCTAGTCTTGTCTGTCTAGTCTTGTCTGTCTAGTCTTGTCTGTCTAGTCTTGTCTGTCTAGTCTTGTCTGTCTAGTCTTGTCTGTCTAGTCTTGTCTGTCTAGTCTTGTCTGTCTAGTCTTGTCTGTCTAGTCTTGTCTGTCTAGTCTTGTCTGTCTAGTCTTGTCTGTCTAGTCTTGTCTGTCTAGTCTTGTCTGTCTAGTCTTGTCTGTCTAGTCTTGTCTGTCTAGTCTTGTCTGTCTAGTCTTGTCTGTCTAGTCTTGTCTGTCTAGTCTTGTCTGTCTAGTCTTGTCTGTCTAGTCTTGTCTGTCTAGTCTTGTCTGTCTAGTCTTGTCTGTCTAGTCTTGTCTGTCTAGTCTTGTCTGTCTAGTCTTGTCTGTCTAGTCTTGTCTGTCTAGTCTTGTCTGTCTAGTCTTGTCTGTCTAGTCTTGTCTGTCTAGTCTTGTCTGTCTAGTCTTGTCTGTCTAGTCTTGTCTGTCTAGTCTTGTCTGTCTAGTCTTGTCTGTCTAGTCTTGTCTGTCTAGTCTTGTCTGTCTAGTCTTGTCTGTCTAGTCTTGTCTGTCTAGTCTTGTCTGTCTAGTCTTGTCTGTCTAGTCTTGTCTGTCTAGTCTTGTCTGTCTAGTCTTGTCTGTCTAGTCTTGTCTGTCTAGTCTTGTCTGTCTAGTCTTGTCTGTCTAGTCTTGTCTGTCTAGTCTTGTCTGTCTAGTCTTGTCTGTCTAGTCTTGTCTGTCTAGTCTTGTCTGTCTAGTCTTGTCTGTCTAGTCTTGTCTGTCTAGTCTTGTCTGTCTAGTCTTGTCTGTCTAGTCTTGTCTGTCTAGTCTTGTCTGTCTAGTCTTGTCTGTCTAGTCTTGTCTGTCTAGTCTTGTCTGTCTAGTCTTGTCTGTCTAGTCTTGTCTGTCTAGTCTTGTCTGTCTAGTCTGTCTAGTCTGTCTAGTCTGTCTAGTCTGTCTAGTCTGTCTAGTCTGTCTAGTCTGTCTAGTCTGTCTAGTCTGTCTAGTCTGTCTAGTCTGTCTAGTCTGTCTAGTCTGTCTAGTCTGTCTAGTCTGTCTAGTCTGTCTAGTCTGTCTAGTCTGTCTAGTCTGTCTAGTCTGTCTAGTCTGTCTAGTCTGTCTAGTCTGTCTAGTCTGTCTAGTCTGTCTAGTCTGTCTAGTCTGTCTAGTCTGTCTAGTCTGTCTAGTCTGTCTAGTCTGTCTAGTCTGTCTAGTCTGTCTAGTCTGTCTAGTCTGTCTAGTCTGTCTAGTCTGTCTAGTCTGTCTAGTCTGTCTAGTCTGTCTAGTCTGTCTAGTCTGTCTAGTCTGTCTAGTCTGTCTAGTCTGTCTAGTCTGTCTAGTCTGTCTAGTCTGTCTAGTCTGTCTAGTCTGTCTAGTCTGTCTAGTCTGTCTAGTCTGTCTAGTCTGTCTAGTCTGTCTAGTCTGTCTAGTCTGTCTAGTCTGTCTAGTCTGTCTAGTCTGTCTAGTCTGTCTAGTCTGTCTAGTCTGTCTAGTCTGTCTAGTCTGTCTAGTCTGTCTAGTCTGTCTAGTCTGTCTAGTCTGTCTAGTCTGTCTAGTCTGTCTAGTCTGTCTAGTCTGTCTAGTCTGTCTAGTCTGTCTAGTCTGTCTAGTCTGTCTAGTCTGTCTAGTCTGTCTAGTCTGTCTAGTCTGTCTAGTCTGTCTAGTCTGTCTAGTCTGTCTAGTCTGTCTAGTCTGTCTAGTCTGTCTAGTCTGTCTAGTCTGTCTAGTCTGTCTAGTCTGTCTAGTCTGTCTAGTCTGTCTAGTCTGTCTAGTCTGTCTAGTCTGTCTAGTCTGTCTAGTCTGTCTAGTCTGTCTAGTCTGTCTAGTCTGTCTAGTCTGTCTAGTCTGTCTAGTCTGTCTAGTCTGTCTAGTCTGTCTAGTCTGTCTAGTCTGTCTAGTCTGTCTAGTCTGTCTAGTCTGTCTAGTCTGTCTAGTCTGTCTAGTCTGTCTAGTCTGTCTAGTCTGTCTAGTCTGTCTAGTCTGTCTAGTCTGTCTAGTCTGTCTAGTCTGTCTAGTCTGTCTAGTCTGTCTAGTCTGTCTAGTCTGTCTAGTCTGTCTAGTCTGTCTAGTCTGTCTAGTCTGTCTAGTCTGTCTAGTCTGTCTAGTCTGTCTAGTCTGTCTAGTCTGTCTAGTCTGTCTAGTCTGTCTAGTCTGTCTAGTCTGTCTAGTCTGTCTAGTCTGTCTAGTCTGTCTAGTCTGTCTAGTCTGTCTAGTCTGTCTAGTCTGTCTAGTCTGTCTAGTCTGTCTAGTCTGTCTAGTCTGTCTAGTCTGTCTAGTCTGTCTAGTCTGTCTAGTCTGTCTAGTCTGTCTAGTCTGTCTAGTCTGTCTAGTCTGTCTAGTCTGTCTAGTCTGTCTAGTCTGTCTAGTCTGTCTAGTCTGTCTAGTCTGTCTAGTCTGTCTAGTCTGTCTAGTCTGTCTAGTCTGTCTAGTCTGTCTAGTCTGTCTAGTCTGTCTAGTCTGTCTAGTCTGTCTAGTCTGTCTAGTCTGTCTAGTCTGTCTAGTCTGTCTAGTCTGTCTAGTCTGTCTAGTCTGTCTAGTCTGTCTAGTCTGTCTAGTCTGTCTAGTCTGTCTAGTCTGTCTAGTCTGTCTAGTCTGTCTAGTCTGTCTAGTCTGTCTAGTCTGTCTAGTCTGTCTAGTCTGTCTAGTCTGTCTAGTCTGTCTAGTCTGTCTAGTCTGTCTAGTCTGTCTAGTCTGTCTAGTCTGTCTAGTCTGTCTAGTCTGTCTAGTCTGTCTAGTCTGTCTAGTCTGTCTAGTCTGTCTAGTCTGTCTAGTCTGTCTAGTCTGTCTAGTCTGTCTAGTCTGTCTAGTCTGTCTAGTCTGTCTAGTCTGTCTAGTCTGTCTAGTCTGTCTAGTCTGTCTAGTCTGTCTAGTCTGTCTAGTCTGTCTAGTCTGTCTAGTCTGTCTAGTCTGTCTAGTCTGTCTAGTCTGTCTAGTCTGTCTAGTCTGTCTAGTCTGTCTAGTCTGTCTAGTCTGTCTAGTCTGTCTAGTCTGTCTAGTCTGTCTAGTCTGTCTAGTCTGTCTAGTCTGTCTAGTCTGTCTAGTCTGTCTAGTCTGTCTAGTCTGTCTAGTCTGTCTAGTCTGTCTAGTCTGTCTAGTC
The DNA here is from genome assembly GCA_944588485.1 of Phosphuga atrata. Lineage (NCBI taxonomy): Eukaryota > Metazoa > Arthropoda > Insecta > Coleoptera > Silphidae > Phosphuga > Phosphuga atrata. Next base: position 17,711 of record CALYMW010000214.1, on the reverse strand, counting down.
TGTCTAGTCTGTCTAGTCTGTCTAGTCTGTCTAGTCTGTCTAGTCTGTCTAGTCTGTCTAGTCTGTCTAGTCTGTCTAGTCTGTCTAGTCTGTCTAGTCTGTCTAGTCTGTCTAGTCTGTCTAGTCTGTCTAGTCTGTCTAGTCTGTCTAGTCTGTCTAGTCTGTCTAGTCTGTCTAGTCTGTCTAGTCTGTCTAGTCTGTCTAGTCTGTCTAGTCTGTCTAGTCTGTCTAGTCTGTCTAGTCTGTCTAGTCTGTCTAGTCTGTCTAGTCTGTCTAGTCTGTCTAGTCTGTCTAGTCTGTCTAGTCTGTCTAGTCTGTCTAGTCTGTCTAGTCTGTCTAGTCTGTCTAGTCTGTCTAGTCTGTCTAGTCTGTCTAGTCTGTCTAGTCTGTCTAGTCTGTCTAGTCTGTCTAGTCTGTCTAGTCTGTCTAGTCTGTCTAGTCTGTCTAGTCTGTCTAGTCTGTCTAGTCTGTCTAGTCTGTCTAGTCTGTCTAGTCTGTCTAGTCTGTCTAGTCTGTCTAGTCTGTCTAGTCTGTCTAGTCTGTCTAGTCTGTCTAGTCTGTCTAGTCTGTCTAGTCTGTCTAGTCTGTCTAGTCTGTCTAGTCTGTCTAGTCTGTCTAGTCTGTCTAGTCTGTCTAGTCTGTCTAGTCTGTCTAGTCTGTCTAGTCTGTCTAGTCTGTCTAGTCTGTCTAGTCTGTCTAGTCTGTCTAGTCTGTCTAGTCTGTCTAGTCTGTCTAGTCTGTCTAGTCTGTCTAGTCTGTCTAGTCTGTCTAGTCTGTCTAGTCTGTCTAGTCTGTCTAGTCTGTCTAGTCTGTCTAGTCTGTCTAGTCTGTCTAGTCTGTCTAGTCTGTCTAGTCTGTCTAGTCTGTCTAGTCTGTCTAGTCTGTCTAGTCTGTCTAGTCTGTCTAGTCTGTCTAGTCTGTCTAGTCTGTCTAGTCTGTCTAGTCTGTCTAGTCTGTCTAGTCTGTCTAGTCTGTCTAGTCTGTCTAGTCTGTCTAGTCTGTCTAGTCTGTCTAGTCTGTCTAGTCTGTCTAGTCTGTCTAGTCTGTCTAGTCTGTCTAGTCTGTCTAGTCTGTCTAGTCTGTCTAGTCTGTCTAGTCTGTCTAGTCTGTCTAGTCTGTCTAGTCTGTCTAGTCTGTCTAGTCTGTCTAGTCTGTCTAGTCTGTCTAGTCTGTCTAGTCTGTCTAGTCTGTCTAGTCTGTCTAGTCTGTCTAGTCTGTCTAGTCTGTCTAGTCTGTCTAGTCTGTCTAGTCTGTCTAGTCTGTCTAGTCTGTCTAGTCTGTCTAGTCTGTCTAGTCTGTCTAGTCTGTCTAGTCTGTCTAGTCTGTCTAGTCTGTCTAGTCTGTCTAGTCTGTCTAGTCTGTCTAGTCTGTCTAGTCTGTCTAGTCTGTCTAGTCTGTCTAGTCTGTCTAGTCTGTCTAGTCTGTCTAGTCTGTCTAGTCTGTCTAGTCTGTCTAGTCTGTCTAGTCTGTCTAGTCTGTCTAGTCTGTCTAGTCTGTCTAGTCTGTCTAGTCTGTCTAGTCTGTCTAGTCTGTCTAGTCTGTCTAGTCTGTCTAGTCTGTCTAGTCTGTCTAGTCTGTCTAGTCTGTCTAGTCTGTCTAGTCTGTCTAGTCTGTCTAGTCTGTCTAGTCTGTCTAGTCTGTCTAGTCTGTCTAGTCTGTCTAGTCTGTCTAGTCTGTCTAGTCTGTCTAGTCTGTCTAGTCTGTCTAGTCTGTCTAGTCTGTCTAGTCTGTCTAGTCTGTCTAGTCTGTCTAGTCTGTCTAGTCTGTCTAGTCTGTCTAGTCTGTCTAGTCTGTCTAGTCTGTCTAGTCTGTCTAGTCTGTCTAGTCTGTCTAGTCTGTCTAGTCTGTCTAGTCTGTCTAGTCTGTCTAGTCTGTCTAGTCTGTCTAGTCTGTCTAGTCTGTCTAGTCTGTCTAGTCTGTCTAGTCTGTCTAGTCTGTCTAGTCTGTCTAGTCTGTCTAGTCTGTCTAGTCTGTCTAGTCTGTCTAGTCTGTCTAGTCTGTCTAGTCTGTCTAGTCTGTCTAGTCTGTCTAGTCTGTCTAGTCTGTCTAGTCTGTCTAGTCTGTCTAGTCTGTCTAGTCTGTCTAGTCTGTCTAGTCTGTCTAGTCTGTCTAGTCTGTCTAGTCTGTCTAGTCTGTCTAGTCTGTCTAGTCTGTCTAGTCTGTCTAGTCTGTCTAGTCTGTCTAGTCTGTCTAGTCTGTCTAGTCTGTCTAGTCTGTCTAGTCTGTCTAGTCTGTCTAGTCTGTCTAGTCTGTCTAGTCTGTCTAGTCTGTCTAGTCTGTCTAGTCTGTCTAGTCTGTCTAGTCTGTCTAGTCTGTCTAGTCTGTCTAGTCTGTCTAGTCTGTCTAGTCTGTCTAGTCTGTCTAGTCTGTCTAGTCTGTCTAGTCTGTCTAGTCTGTCTAGTCTGTCTAGTCTGTCTAGTCTGTCTAGTCTGTCTAGTCTGTCTAGTCTGTCTAGTCTGTCTAGTCTGTCTAGTCTGTCTAGTCTGTCTAGTCTGTCTAGTCTGTCTAGTCTGTCTAGTCTGTCTAGTCTGTCTAGTCTGTCTAGTCTGTCTAGTCTGTCTAGTCTGTCTAGTCTGTCTAGTCTGTCTAGTCTGTCTAGTCTGTCTAGTCTGTCTAGTCTGTCTAGTCTGTCTAGTCTGTCTAGTCTGTCTAGTCTGTCTAGTCTGTCTAGTCTGTCTAGTCTGTCTAGTCTGTCTAGTCTGTCTAGTCTGTCTAGTCTGTCTAGTCTGTCTAGTCTGTCTAGTCTGTCTAGTCTGTCTAGTCTGTCTAGTCTGTCTAGTCTGTCTAGTCTGTCTAGTCTGTCTAGTCTGTCTAGTCTGTCTAGTCTGTCTAGTCTGTCTAGTCTGTCTAGTCTGTCTAGTCTGTCTAGTCTGTCTAGTCTGTCTAGTCTGTCTAGTCTGTCTAGTCTGTCTAGTCTGTCTAGTCTGTCTAGTCTGTCTAGTCTGTCTAGTCTGTCTAGTCTGTCTAGTCTGTCTAGTCTGTCTAGTCTGTCTAGTCTGTCTAGTCTGTCTAGTCTGTCTAGTCTGTCTAGTCTGTCTAGTCTGTCTAGTCTGTCTAGTCTGTCTAGTCTGTCTAGTCTGTCTAGTCTGTCTAGTCTGTCTAGTCTGTCTAGTCTGTCTAGTCTGTCTAGTCTGTCTAGTCTGTCTAGTCTGTCTAGTCTGTCTAGTCTGTCTAGTCTGTCTAGTCTGTCTAGTCTGTCTAGTCTGTCTAGTCTGTCTAGTCTGTCTAGTCTGTCTAGTCTGTCTAGTCTGTCTAGTCTGTCTAGTCTGTCTAGTCTGTCTAGTCTGTCTAGTCTGTCTAGTCTGTCTAGTCTGTCTAGTCTGTCTAGTCTGTCTAGTCTGTCTAGTCTGTCTAGTCTGTCTAGTCTGTCTAGTCTGTCTAGTCTGTCTAGTCTGTCTAGTCTGTCTAGTCTGTCTAGTCTGTCTAGTCTGTCTAGTCTGTCTAGTCTGTCTAGTCTGTCTAGTCTGTCTAGTCTGTCTAGTCTGTCTAGTCTGTCTAGTCTGTCTAGTCTGTCTAGTCTGTCTAGTCTGTCTAGTCTGTCTAGTCTGTCTAGTCTGTCTAGTCTGTCTAGTCTGTCTAGTCTGTCTAGTCTGTCTAGTCTGTCTAGTCTGTCTAGTCTGTCTAGTCTGTCTAGTCTGTCTAGTCTGTCTAGTCTGTCTAGTCTGTCTAGTCTGTCTAGTCTGTCTAGTCTGTCTAGTCTGTCTAGTCTGTCTAGTCTGTCTAGTCTGTCTAGTCTGTCTAGTCTGTCTAGTCTGTCTAGTCTGTCTAGTCTGTCTAGTCTGTCTAGTCTGTCTAGTCTGTCTAGTCTGTCTAGTCTGTCTAGTCTGTCTAGTCTGTCTAGTCTGTCTAGTCTGTCTAGTCTGTCTAGTCTGTCTAGTCTGTCTAGTCTGTCTAGTCTGTCTAGTCTGTCTAGTCTGTCTAGTCTGTCTAGTCTGTCTAGTCTGTCTAGTCTGTCTAGTCTGTCTAGTCTGTCTAGTCTGTCTAGTCTGTCTAGTCTGTCTAGTCTGTCTAGTCTGTCTAGTCTGTCTAGTCTGTCTAGTCTGTCTAGTCTGTCTAGTCTGTCTAGTCTGTCTAGTCTGTCTAGTCTGTCTAGTCTGTCTAGTCTGTCTAGTCTGTCTAGTCTGTCTAGTCTGTCTAGTCTGTCTAGTCTGTCTAGTCTGTCTAGTCTGTCTAGTCTGTCTAGTCTGTCTAGTCTGTCTAGTCTGTCTAGTCTGTCTAGTCTGTCTAGTCTGTCTAGTCTGTCTAGTCTGTCTAGTCTGTCTAGTCTGTCTAGTCTGTCTAGTCTGTCTAGTCTGTCTAGTCTGTCTAGTCTGTCTAGTCTGTCTAGTCTGTCTAGTCTGTCTAGTCTGTCTAGTCTGTCTAGTCTGTCTAGTCTGTCTAGTCTGTCTAGTCTGTCTAGTCTGTCTAGTCTGTCTAGTCTGTCTAGTCTGTCTAGTCTGTCTAGTCTGTCTAGTCTGTCTAGTCTGTCTAGTCTGTCTAGTCTGTCTAGTCTGTCTAGTCTGTCTAGTCTGTCTAGTCTGTCTAGTCTGTCTAGTCTGTCTAGTCTGTCTAGTCTGTCTAGTCTGTCTAGTCTGTCTAGTCTGTCTAGTCTGTCTAGTCTGTCTAGTCTGTCTAGTCTGTCTAGTCTGTCTAGTCTGTCTAGTCTGTCTAGTCTGTCTAGTCTGTCTAGTCTGTCTAGTCTGTCTAGTCTGTCTAGTCTGTCTAGTCTGTCTAGTCTGTCTAGTCTGTCTAGTCTGTCTAGTCTGTCTAGTCTGTCTAGTCTGTCTAGTCTGTCTAGTCTGTCTAGTCTGTCTAGTCTGTCTAGTCTGTCTAGTCTGTCTAGTCTGTCTAGTCTGTCTAGTCTGTCTAGTCTGTCTAGTCTGTCTAGTCTGTCTAGTCTGTCTAGTCTGTCTAGTCTGTCTAGTCTGTCTAGTCTGTCTAGTCTGTCTAGTCTGTCTAGTCTGTCTAGTCTGTCTAGTCTGTCTAGTCTGTCTAGTCTGTCTAGTCTGTCTAGTCTGTCTAGTCTGTCTAGTCTGTCTAGTCTGTCTAGTCTGTCTAGTCTGTCTAGTCTGTCTAGTCTGTCTAGTCTGTCTAGTCTGTCTAGTCTGTCTAGTCTGTCTAGTCTGTCTAGTCTGTCTAGTCTGTCTAGTCTGTCTAGTCTGTCTAGTCTGTCTAGTCTGTCTAGTCTGTCTAGTCTGTCTAGTCTGTCTAGTCTGTCTAGTCTGTCTAGTCTGTCTAGTCTGTCTAGTCTGTCTAGTCTGTCTAGTCTGTCTAGTCTGTCTAGTCTGTCTAGTCTGTCTAGTCTGTCTAGTCTGTCTAGTCTGTCTAGTCTGTCTAGTCTGTCTAGTCTGTCTAGTCTGTCTAGTCTGTCTAGTCTGTCTAGTCTGTCTAGTCTGTCTAGTCTGTCTAGTCTGTCTAGTCTGTCTAGTCTGTCTAGTCTGTCTAGTCTGTCTAGTCTGTCTAGTCTGTCTAGTCTGTCTAGTCTGTCTAGTCTGTCTAGTCTGTCTAGTCTGTCTAGTCTGTCTAGTCTGTCTAGTCTGTCTAGTCTGTCTAGTCTGTCTAGTCTGTCTAGTCTGTCTAGTCTGTCTAGTCTGTCTAGTCTGTCTAGTCTGTCTAGTCTGTCTAGTCTGTCTAGTCTGTCTAGTCTGTCTAGTCTGTCTAGTCTGTCTAGTCTGTCTAGTCTGTCTAGTCTGTCTAGTCTGTCTAGTCTGTCTAGTCTGTCTAGTCTGTCTAGTCTGTCTAGTCTGTCTAGTCTGTCTAGTCTGTCTAGTCTGTCTAGTCTGTCTAGTCTGTCTAGTCTGTCTAGTCTGTCTAGTCTGTCTAGTCTGTCTAGTCTGTCTAGTCTGTCTAGTCTGTCTAGTCTGTCTAGTCTGTCTAGTCTGTCTAGTCTGTCTAGTCTGTCTAGTCTGTCTAGTCTGTCTAGTCTGTCTAGTCTGTCTAGTCTGTCTAGTCTGTCTAGTCTGTCTAGTCTGTCTAGTCTGTCTAGTCTGTCTAGTCTGTCTAGTCTGTCTAGTCTGTCTAGTCTGTCTAGTCTGTCTAGTCTGTCTAGTCTGTCTAGTCTGTCTAGTCTGTCTAGTCTGTCTAGTCTGTCTAGTCTGTCTAGTCTGTCTAGTCTGTCTAGTCTGTCTAGTCTGTCTAGTCTGTCTAGTCTGTCTAGTCTGTCTAGTCTGTCTAGTCTGTCTAGTCTGTCTAGTCTGTCTAGTCTGTCTAGTCTGTCTAGTCTGTCTAGTCTGTCTAGTCTGTCTAGTCTGTCTAGTCTGTCTAGTCTGTCTAGTCTGTCTAGTCTGTCTAGTCTGTCTAGTCTGTCTAGTCTGTCTAGTCTGTCTAGTCTGTCTAGTCTGTCTAGTCTGTCTAGTCTGTCTAGTCTGTCTAGTCTGTCTAGTCTGTCTAGTCTGTCTAGTCTGTCTAGTCTGTCTAGTCTGTCTAGTCTGTCTAGTCTGTCTAGTCTGTCTAGTCTGTCTAGTCTGTCTAGTCTGTCTAGTCTGTCTAGTCTGTCTAGTCTGTCTAGTCTGTCTAGTCTGTCTAGTCTGTCTAGTCTGTCTAGTCTGTCTAGTCTGTCTAGTCTGTCTAGTCTGTCTAGTCTGTCTAGTCTGTCTAGTCTGTCTAGTCTGTCTAGTCTGTCTAGTCTGTCTAGTCTGTCTAGTCTGTCTAGTCTGTCTAGTCTGTCTAGTCTGTCTAGTCTGTCTAGTCTGTCTAGTCTGTCTAGTCTGTCTAGTCTGTCTAGTCTGTCTAGTCTGTCTAGTCTGTCTAGTCTGTCTAGTCTGTCTAGTCTGTCTAGTCTGTCTAGTCTGTCTAGTCTGTCTAGTCTGTCTAGTCTGTCTAGTCTGTCTAGTCTGTCTAGTCTGTCTAGTCTGTCTAGTCTGTCTAGTCTGTCTAGTCTGTCTAGTCTGTCTAGTCTGTCTAGTCTGTCTAGTCTGTCTAGTCTGTCTAGTCTGTCTAGTCTGTCTAGTCTGTCTAGTCTGTCTAGTCTGTCTAGTCTGTCTAGTCTGTCTAGTCTGTCTAGTCTGTCTAGTCTGTCTAGTCTGTCTAGTCTGTCTAGTCTGTCTAGTCTGTCTAGTCTGTCTAGTCTGTCTAGTCTGTCTAGTCTGTCTAGTCTGTCTAGTCTGTCTAGTCTGTCTAGTCTGTCTAGTCTGTCTAGTCTGTCTAGTCTGTCTAGTCTGTCTAGTCTGTCTAGTCTGTCTAGTCTGTCTAGTCTGTCTAGTCTGTCTAGTCTGTCTAGTCTGTCTAGTCTGTCTAGTCTGTCTAGTCTGTCTAGTCTGTCTAGTCTGTCTAGTCTGTCTAGTCTGTCTAGTCTGTCTAGTCTGTCTAGTCTGTCTAGTCTGTCTAGTCTGTCTAGTCTGTCTAGTCTGTCTAGTCTGTCTAGTCTGTCTAGTCTGTCTAGTCTGTCTAGTCTGTCTAGTCTGTCTAGTCTGTCTAGTCTGTCTAGTCTGTCTAGTCTGTCTAGTCTGTCTAGTCTGTCTAGTCTGTCTAGTCTGTCTAGTCTGTCTAGTCTGTCTAGTCTGTCTAGTCTGTCTAGTCTGTCTAGTCTGTCTAGTCTGTCTAGTCTGTCTAGTCTGTCTAGTCTGTCTAGTCTGTCTAGTCTGTCTAGTCTGTCTAGTCTGTCTAGTCTGTCTAGTCTGTCTAGTCTGTCTAGTCTGTCTAGTCTGTCTAGTCTGTCTAGTCTGTCTAGTCTGTCTAGTCTGTCTAGTCTGTCTAGTCTGTCTAGTCTGTCTAGTCTGTCTAGTCTGTCTAGTCTGTCTAGTCTGTCTAGTCTGTCTAGTCTGTCTAGTCTGTCTAGTCTGTCTAGTCTGTCTAGTCTGTCTAGTCTGTCTAGTCTGTCTAGTCTGTCTAGTCTGTCTAGTCTGTCTAGTCTGTCTAGTCTGTCTAGTCTGTCTAGTCTGTCTAGTCTGTCTAGTCTGTCTAGTCTGTCTAGTCTGTCTAGTCTGTCTAGTCTGTCTAGTCTGTCTAGTCTGTCTAGTCTGTCTAGTCTGTCTAGTCTGTCTAGTCTGTCTAGTCTGTCTAGTCTGTCTAGTCTGTCTAGTCTGTCTAGTCTGTCTAGTCTGTCTAGTCTGTCTAGTCTGTCTAGTCTGTCTAGTCTGTCTAGTCTGTCTAGTCTGTCTAGTCTGTCTAGTCTGTCTAGTCTGTCTAGTCTGTCTAGTCTGTCTAGTCTGTCTAGTCTGTCTAGTCTGTCTAGTCTGTCTAGTCTGTCTAGTCTGTCTAGTCTGTCTAGTCTGTCTAGTCTGTCTAGTCTGTCTAGTCTGTCTAGTCTGTCTAGTCTGTCTAGTCTGTCTAGTCTGTCTAGTCTGTCTAGTCTGTCTAGTCTGTCTAGTCTGTCTAGTCTGTCTAGTCTGTCTAGTCTGTCTAGTCTGTCTAGTCTGTCTAGTCTGTCTAGTCTGTCTAGTCTGTCTAGTCTGTCTAGTCTGTCTAGTCTGTCTAGTCTGTCTAGTCTGTCTAGTCTGTCTAGTCTGTCTAGTCTGTCTAGTCTGTCTAGTCTGTCTAGTCTGTCTAGTCTGTCTAGTCTGTCTAGTCTGTCTAGTCTGTCTAGTCTGTCTAGTCTGTCTAGTCTGTCTAGTCTGTCTAGTCTGTCTAGTCTGTCTAGTCTGTCTAGTCTGTCTAGTCTGTCTAGTCTGTCTAGTCTGTCTAGTCTGTCTAGTCTGTCTAGTCTGTCTAGTCTGTCTAGTCTGTCTAGTCTGTCTAGTCTGTCTAGTCTGTCTAGTCTGTCTAGTCTGTCTAGTCTGTCTAGTCTGTCTAGTCTGTCTAGTCTGTCTAGTCTGTCTAGTCTGTCTAGTCTGTCTAGTCTGTCTAGTCTGTCTAGTCTGTCTAGTCTGTCTAGTCTGTCTAGTCTGTCTAGTCTGTCTAGTCTGTCTAGTCTGTCTAGTCTGTCTAGTCTGTCTAGTCTGTCTAGTCTGTCTAGTCTGTCTAGTCTGTCTAGTCTGTCTAGTCTGTCTAGTCTGTCTAGTCTGTCTAGTCTGTCTAGTCTGTCTAGTCTGTCTAGTCTGTCTAGTCTGTCTAGTCTGTCTAGTCTGTCTAGTCTGTCTAGTCTGTCTAGTCTGTCTAGTCTGTCTAGTCTGTCTAGTCTGTCTAGTCTGTCTAGTCTGTCTAGTCTGTCTAGTCTGTCTAGTCTGTCTAGTCTGTCTAGTCTGTCTAGTCTGTCTAGTCGTCTAGTCTGTCTAGTCTGTCTAGTCTGTCTAGTCTGTCTAGTCTGTCTAGTCTGTCTAGTCTGTCTAGTCTGTCTAGTCTGTCTAGTCTGTCTAGTCTGTCTAGTCTGTCTAGTCTGTCTAGTCTGTCTAGTCTGTCTAGTCTGTCTAGTCTGTCTAGTCTGTCTAGTCTGTCTAGTCTGTCTAGTCTGTCTAGTCTGTCTAGTCTGTCTAGTCTGTCTAGTCTGTCTAGTCTGTCTAGTCTGTCTAGTCTGTCTAGTCTGTCTAGTCTGTCTAGTCTGTCTAGTCTGTCTAGTCTGTCTAGTCTGTCTAGTCTGTCTAGTCTGTCTAGTCTGTCTAGTCTGTCTAGTCTGTCTAGTCTGTCTAGTCTGTCTAGTCTGTCTAGTCTGTCTAGTCTGTCTAGTCTGTCTAGTCTGTCTAGTCTGTCTAGTCTGTCTAGTCTGTCTAGTCTGTCTAGTCTGTCTAGTCTGTCTAGTCTGTCTAGTCTGTCTAGTCTGTCTAGTCTGTCTAGTCTGTCTAGTCTGTCTAGTCTTGTCTGTTTAGTCTTGTCTGTCTAGTCTTGTCTGTCTAGTCTTGTCTGTCTAGTCTTGTCTGTCTAGTCTTGTCTGTCTAGTCTTGTCTGTCTAGTCTTGTCTGTCTAGTCTTGTCTGTCTAGTCTTGTTGTCTAGTCTTGTCTGTCTAGTCTTGTCTGTCTAGTCTTGTCTGTCTAGTCTTGTCTGTCTAGTCTTGTCTGTCTAGTCTTGTCTGTCTAGTCTTGTCTGTCTAGTCTTGTCTGTCTAGTCTTGTCTGTCTAGTCTTGTCTGTCTAGTCTTGTCTGTCTAGTCTTGTCTGTCTAGTCTTGTCTGTCTAGTCTTGTCTGTCTAGTCTTGTCTGTCTAGTCTTGTCTGTCTAGTCTTGTCTGTCTAGTCTTGTCTGTCTAGTCTTGTCTGTCTAGTCTTGTCTGTCTAGTCTTGTCTGTCTAGTCTTGTCTGTCTAGTCTTGTCTGTCTAGTCTTGTCTGTCTAGTCTTGTCTGTCTAGTCTTGTCTGTCTAGTCTTGTCTGTCTAGTCTTGTCTGTCTAGTCTTGTCTGTCTAGTCTTGTCTGTCTAGTCTTGTCTGTCTAGTCTTAGTCTGTCTAGTCTGTCTAGTCTGTCTAGTCTGTCTAGTCTGTCTAGTCTGTCTAGTCTGTCTAGTCTGTCTAGTCTGTCTAGTCTGTCTAGTCTGTCTAGTCTGTCTAGTCTGTCTAGTCTGTCTAGTCTGTCTAGTCTGTCTAGTCTGTCTAGTCTGTCTAGTCTGTCTAGTCTGTCTAGTCTGTCTAGTCTGTCTAGTCTGTCTAGTCTGTCTAGTCTGTCTAGTCTGTCTAGTCTGTCTAGTCTGTCTAGTCTGTCTAGTCTGTCTAGTCTGTCTAGTCTGTCTAGTCTGTCTAGTCTGTCTAGTCTGTCTAGTCTGTCTAGTCTGTCTAGTCTGTCTAGTCTGTCTAGTCTGTCTAGTCTGTCTAGTCTGTCTAGTCTGTCTAGTCTGTCTAGTCTGTCTAGTCTGTCTAGTCTGTCTAGTCTGTCTAGTCTGTCTAGTCTGTCTAGTCTGTCTAGTCTGTCTAGTCTGTCTAGTCTGTCTAGTCTGTCTAGTCTGTCTAGTCTGTCTAGTCTGTCTAGTCTGTCTAGTCTGTCTAGTCTGTCTAGTCTGTCTAGTCTGTCTAGTCTGTCTAGTCTGTCTAGTCTGTCTAGTCTGTCTAGTCTGTCTAGTCTGTCTAGTCTGTCTAGTCTGTCTAGTCTGTCTAGTCTGTCTAGTCTGTCTAGTCTGTCTAGTCTGTCTAGTCTGTCTAGTCTGTCTAGTCTGTCTAGTCTGTCTAGTCTGTCTAGTCTGTCTAGTCTGTCTAGTCTGTCTAGTCTGTCTAGTCTGTCTAGTCTGTCTAGTCTGTCTAGTCTGTCTAGTCTGTCTAGTCTGTCTAGTCTGTCTAGTCTGTCTAGTCTGTCTAGTCTGTCTAGTCTGTCTAGTCTGTCTAGTCTGTCTAGTCTGTCTAGTCTGTCTAGTCTGTCTAGTCTGTCTAGTCTGTCTAGTCTGTCTAGTCTGTCTAGTCTGTCTAGTCTGTCTAGTCTGTCTAGTCTGTCTAGTCTGTCTAGTCTGTCTAGTCTGTCTAGTCTGTCTAGTCTGTCTAGTCTGTCTAGTCTGTCTAGTCTGTCTAGTCTGTCTAGTCTGTCTAGTCTGTCTAGTCTGTCTAGTCTGTCTAGTCTGTCTAGTCTGTCTAGTCTGTCTAGTCTGTCTAGTCTGTCTAGTCTGTCTAGTCTGTCTAGTCTGTCTAGTCTGTCTAGTCTGTCTAGTCTGTCTAGTCTGTCTAGTCTGTCTAGTCTGTCTAGTCTGTCTAGTCTGTCTAGTCTGTCTAGTCTGTCTAGTCTGTCTAGTCTGTCTAGTCTGTCTAGTCTGTCTAGTCTGTCTAGTCTGTCTAGTCTGTCTAGTCTGTCTAGTCTGTCTAGTCTGTCTAGTCTGTCTAGTCTGTCTAGTCTGTCTAGTCTGTCTAGTCTGTCTAGTCTGTCTAGTCTGTCTAGTCTGTCTAGTCTGTCTAGTCTGTCTAGTCTGTCTAGTCTGTCTAGTCTGTCTAGTCTGTCTAGTCTGTCTAGTCTGTCTAGTCTGTCTAGTCTGTCTAGTCTGTCTAGTCTGTCTAGTCTGTCTAGTCTGTCTAGTCTGTCTAGTCTGTCTAGTCTGTCTAGTCTGTCTAGTCTGTCTAGTCTGTCTAGTCTGTCTAGTCTGTCTAGTCTGTCTAGTCTGTCTAGTCTGTCTAGTCTGTCTAGTCTGTCTAGTCTGTCTAGTCTGTCTAGTCTGTCTAGTCTGTCTAGTCTGTCTAGTCTGTCTAGTCTGTCTAGTCTGTCTAGTCTGTCTAGTCTGTCTAGTCTGTCTAGTCTGTCTAGTCTGTCTAGTCTGTCTAGTCTGTCTAGTCTGTCTAGTCTGTCTAGTCTGTCTAGTCTGTCTAGTCTGTCTAGTCTGTCTAGTCTGTCTAGTCTGTCTAGTCTGTCTAGTCTGTCTAGTCTGTCTAGTCTGTCTAGTCTGTCTAGTCTGTCTAGTCTGTCTAGTCTGTCTAGTCTGTCTAGTCTGTCTAGTCTGTCTAGTCTGTCTAGTCTGTCTAGTCTGTCTAGTCTGTCTAGTCTGTCTAGTCTGTCTAGTCTGTCTAGTCTGTCTAGTCTGTCTAGTCTGTCTAGTCTGTCTAGTCTGTCTAGTCTGTCTAGTCTGTCTAGTCTGTCTAGTCTGTCTAGTCTGTCTAGTCTGTCTAGTCTGTCTAGTCTGTCTAGTCTGTCTAGTCTGTCTAGTCTGTCTAGTCTGTCTAGTCTGTCTAGTCTGTCTAGTCTGTCTAGTCTGTCTAGTCTGTCTAGTCTGTCTAGTCTGTCTAGTCTGTCTAGTCTGTCTAGTCTGTCTAGTCTGTCTAGTCTGTCTAGTCTGTCTAGTCTGTCTAGTCTGTCTAGTCTGTCTAGTCTGTCTAGTCTGTCTAGTCTGTCTAGTCTGTCTAGTCTGTCTAGTCTGTCTAGTCTGTCTAGTCTGTCTAGTCTGTCTAGTCTGTCTAGTCTGTCTAGTCTGTCTAGTCTGTCTAGTCTGTCTAGTCTGTCTAGTCTGTCTAGTCTGTCTAGTCTGTCTAGTCTGTCTAGTCTGTCTAGTCTGTCTAGTCTGTCTAGTCTGTCTAGTCTGTCTAGTCTGTCTAGTCTGTCTAGTCTGTCTAGTCTGTCTAGTCTGTCTAGTCTGTCTAGTCTGTCTAGTCTGTCTAGTCTGTCTAGTCTGTCTAGTCTGTCTAGTCTGTCTAGTCTGTCTAGTCTGTCTAGTCTGTCTAGTCTGTCTAGTCTGTCTAGTCTGTCTAGTCTGTCTAGTCTGTCTAGTCTGTCTAGTCTGTCTAGTCTGTCTAGTCTGTCTAGTCTGTCTAGTCTGTCTAGTCTGTCTAGTCTGTCTAGTCTGTCTAGTCTGTCTAGTCTGTCTAGTCTGTCTAGTCTGTCTAGTCTGTCTAGTCTGTCTAGTCTGTCTAGTCTGTCTAGTCTGTCTAGTCTGTCTAGTCTGTCTAGTCTGTCTAGTCTGTCTAGTCTGTCTAGTCTGTCTAGTCTGTCTAGTCTGTCTAGTCTGTCTAGTCTGTCTAGTCTGTCTAGTCTGTCTAGTCTGTCTAGTCTGTCTAGTCTGTCTAGTCTGTCTAGTCTGTCTAGTCTGTCTAGTCTGTCTAGTCTGTCTAGTCTGTCTAGTCTGTCTAGTCTGTCTAGTCTGTCTAGTCTGTCTAGTCTGTCTAGTCTGTCTAGTCTGTCTAGTCTGTCTAGTCTGTCTAGTCTGTCTAGTCTGTCTAGTCTGTCTAGTCTGTCTAGTCTGTCTAGTCTGTCTAGTCTGTCTAGTCTGTCTAGTCTGTCTAGTCTGTCTAGTCTGTCTAGTCTGTCTAGTCTGTCTAGTCTGTCTAGTCTGTCTAGTCTGTCTAGTCTGTCTAGTCTGTCTAGTCTGTCTAGTCTGTCTAGTCTGTCTAGTCTGTCTAGTCTGTCTAGTCTGTCTAGTCTGTCTAGTCTGTCTAGTCTGTCTAGTCTGTCTAGTCTGTCTAGTCTGTCTAGTCTGTCTAGTCTGTCTAGTCTGTCTAGTCTGTCTAGTCTGTCTAGTCTGTCTAGTCTGTCTAGTCTGTCTAGTCTGTCTAGTCTGTCTAGTCTGTCTAGTCTGTCTAGTCTGTCTAGTCTGTCTAGTCTGTCTAGTCTGTCTAGTCTGTCTAGTCTGTCTAGTCTGTCTAGTCTGTCTAGTCTGTCTAGTCTGTCTAGTCTGTCTAGTCTGTCTAGTCTGTCTAGTCTGTCTAGTCTGTCTAGTCTGTCTAGTCTGTCTAGTCTGTCTAGTCTGTCTAGTCTGTCTAGTCTGTCTAGTCTGTCTAGTCTGTCTAGTCTGTCTAGTCTGTCTAGTCTGTCTAGTCTGTCTAGTCTGTCTAGTCTGTCTAGTCTGTCTAGTCTGTCTAGTCTGTCTAGTCTGTCTAGTCTGTCTAGTCTGTCTAGTCTGTCTAGTCTGTCTAGTCTGTCTAGTCTGTCTAGTCTGTCTAGTCTGTCTAGTCTGTCTAGTCTGTCTAGTCTGTCTAGTCTGTCTAGTCTGTCTAGTCTGTCTAGTCTGTCTAGTCTGTCTAGTCTGTCTAGTCTGTCTAGTCTGTCTAGTCTGTCTAGTCTGTCTAGTCTGTCTAGTCTGTCTAGTCTGTCTAGTCTGTCTAGTCTGTCTAGTCTGTCTAGTCTGTCTAGTCTGTCTAGTCTGTCTAGTCTGTCTAGTCTGTCTAGTCTGTCTAGTCTGTCTAGTCTGTCTAGTCTGTCTAGTCTGTCTAGTCTGTCTAGTCTGTCTAGTCTGTCTAGTCTGTCTAGTCTGTCTAGTCTGTCTAGTCTGTCTAGTCTGTCTAGTCTGTCTAGTCTGTCTAGTCTGTCTAGTCTGTCTAGTCTGTCTAGTCTGTCTAGTCTGTCTAGTCTGTCTAGTCTGTCTAGTCTGTCTAGTCTGTCTAGTCTGTCTAGTCTGTCTAGTCTGTCTAGTCTGTCTAGTCTGTCTAGTCTGTCTAGTCTGTCTAGTCTGTCTAGTCTGTCTAGTCTGTCTAGTCTGTCTAGTCTGTCTAGTCTGTCTAGTCTGTCTAGTCTGTCTAGTCTGTCTAGTCTGTCTAGTCTGTCTAGTCTGTCTAGTCTGTCTAGTCTGTCTAGTCTGTCTAGTCTGTCTAGTCTGTCTAGTCTGTCTAGTCTGTCTAGTCTGTCTAGTCTGTCTAGTCTGTCTAGTCTGTCTAGTCTGTCTAGTCTGTCTAGTCTGTCTAGTCTGTCTAGTCTGTCTAGTCTGTCTAGTCTGTCTAGTCTGTCTAGTCTGTCTAGTCTGTCTAGTCTGTCTAGTCTGTCTAGTCTGTCTAGTCTGTCTAGTCTGTCTAGTCTGTCTAGTCTGTCTAGTCTGTCTAGTCTGTCTAGTCTGTCTAGTCTGTCTAGTCTGTCTAGTCTGTCTAGTCTGTCTAGTCTGTCTAGTCTGTCTAGTCTGTCTAGTCTGTCTAGTCTGTCTAGTCTGTCTAGTCTGTCTAGTCTGTCTAGTCTGTCTAGTCTGTCTAGTCTGTCTAGTCTGTCTAGTCTGTCTAGTCTGTCTAGTCTGTCTAGTCTGTCTAGTCTGTCTAGTCTGTCTAGTCTGTCTAGTCTGTCTAGTCTGTCTAGTCTGTCTAGTCTGTCTAGTCTGTCTAGTCTGTCTAGTCTGTCTAGTCTGTCTAGTCTGTCTAGTCTGTCTAGTCTGTCTAGTCTGTCTAGTCTGTCTAGTCTGTCTAGTCTGTCTAGTCTGTCTAGTCTGTCTAGTCTGTCTAGTCTGTCTAGTCTGTCTAGTCTGTCTAGTCTGTCTAGTCTGTCTAGTCTGTCTAGTCTGTCTAGTCTGTCTAGTCTGTCTAGTCTGTCTAGTCTGTCTAGTCTGTCTAGTCTGTCTAGTCTGTCTAGTCTGTCTAGTCTGTCTAGTCTGTCTAGTCTGTCTAGTCTGTCTAGTCTGTCTAGTCTGTCTAGTCTGTCTAGTCTGTCTAGTCTGTCTAGTCTGTCTAGTCTGTCTAGTCTGTCTAGTCTGTCTAGTCTGTCTAGTCTGTCTAGTCTGTCTAGTCTGTCTAGTCTGTCTAGTCTGTCTAGTCTGTCTAGTCTGTCTAGTCTGTCTAGTCTGTCTAGTCTGTCTAGTCTGTCTAGTCTGTCTAGTCTGTCTAGTCTGTCTAGTCTGTCTAGTCTGTCTAGTCTGTCTAGTCTGTCTAGTCTGTCTAGTCTGTCTAGTCTGTCTAGTCTGTCTAGTCTGTCTAGTCTGTCTAGTCTGTCTAGTCTGTCTAGTCTGTCTAGTCTGTCTAGTCTGTCTAGTCTGTCTAGTCTGTCTAGTCTGTCTAGTCTGTCTAGTCTGTCTAGTCTGTCTAGTCTGTCTAGTCTGTCTAGTCTGTCTAGTCTGTCTAGTCTGTCTAGTCTGTCTAGTCTGTCTAGTCTGTCTAGTCTGTCTAGTCTGTCTAGTCTGTCTAGTCTGTCTAGTCTGTCTAGTCTGTCTAGTCTGTCTAGTCTGTCTAGTCTGTCTAGTCTGTCTAGTCTGTCTAGTCTGTCTAGTCTGTCTAGTCTGTCTAGTCTGTCTAGTCTGTCTAGTCTGTCTAGTCTGTCTAGTCTGTCTAGTCTGTCTAGTCTGTCTAGTCTGTCTAGTCTGTCTAGTCTGTCTAGTCTGTCTAGTCTGTCTAGTCTGTCTAGTCTGTCTAGTCTGTCTAGTCTGTCTAGTCTGTCTAGTCTGTCTAGTCTGTCTAGTCTGTCTAGTCTGTCTAGTCTGTCTAGTCTGTCTAGTCTGTCTAGTCTGTCTAGTCGCTAGTCTGTCTAGTCTGTCTAGTCTGTCTAGTCTGTCTAGTCTGTCTAGTCTGTCTAGTCTGTCTAGTCTGTCTAGTCTGTCTAGTCTGTCTAGTCTGTCTAGTCTGTCTAGTCTGTCTAGTCTGTCTAGTCTGTCTAGTCTGTCTAGTCTGTCTAGTCTGTCTAGTCTGTCTAGTCTGTCTAGTCTGTCTAGTCTGTCTAGTCTGTCTAGTCTGTCTAGTCTGTCTAGTCTGTCTAGTCTGTCTAGTCTGTCTAGTCTGTCTAGTCTGTCTAGTCTGTCTAGTCTGTCTAGTCTGTCTAGTCTGTCTAGTCTGTCTAGTCTGTCTAGTCTGTCTAGTCTGTCTAGTCTGTCTAGTCTGTCTAGTCTGTCTAGTCTGTCTAGTCTGTCTAGTCTGTCTAGTCTGTCTAGTCTGTCTAGTCTGTCTAGTCTGTCTAGTCTGTCTAGTCTGTCTAGTCTGTCTAGTCTGTCTAGTCTGTCTAGTCTGTCTAGTCTGTCTAGTCTGTCTAGTCTGTCTAGTCTGTCTAGTCTGTCTAGTCTGTCTAGTCTGTCTAGTCTGTCTAGTCTGTCTAGTCTGTCTAGTCTGTCTAGTCTGTCTAGTCTGTCTAGTCTGTCTAGTCTGTCTAGTCTGTCTAGTCTGTCTAGTCTGTCTAGTCTGTCTAGTCTGTCTAGTCTGTCTAGTCTGTCTAGTCTGTCTAGTCTGTCTAGTCTGTCTAGTCTGTCTAGTCTGTCTAGTCTGTCTAGTCTGTCTAGTCTGTCTAGTCTGTCTAGTCTGTCTAGTCTGTCTAGTCTGTCTAGTCTGTCTAGTCTGTCTAGTCTGTCTAGTCTGTCTAGTCTGTCTAGTCTGTCTAGTCTGTCTAGTCTGTCTAGTCTGTCTAGTCTGTCTAGTCTGTCTAGTCTGTCTAGTCTGTCTAGTCTGTCTAGTCTGTCTAGTCTGTCTAGTCTGTCTAGTCTGTCTAGTCTGTCTAGTCTGTCTAGTCTGTCTAGTCTGTCTAGTCTGTCTAGTCTGTCTAGTCTGTCTAGTCTGTCTAGTCTGTCTAGTCTGTCTAGTCTGTCTAGTCTGTCTAGTCTGTCTAGTCTGTCTAGTCTGTCTAGTCTGTCTAGTCTGTCTAGTCTGTCTAGTCTGTCTAGTCTGTCTAGTCTGTCTAGTCTGTCTAGTCTGTCTAGTCTGTCTAGTCTGTCTAGTCTGTCTAGTCTGTCTAGTCTGTCTAGTCTGTCTAGTCTGTCTAGTCTGTCTAGTCTGTCTAGTCTGTCTAGTCTGTCTAGTCTGTCTAGTCTGTCTAGTCTGTCTAGTCTGTCTAGTCTGTCTAGTCTGTCTAGTCTGTCTAGT